>JACSVZ010000002.1:100803430-100845930 GCA_014706295.1 Lycocorax pyrrhopterus obiensis | reverse complement strand
TTTTTCATAAATGTGCTCCATCCCTCCAGCCTTTTGCTGCATTTCCTGTGTTTTGAGCTAAGATATAAGTTGATAAGGATGTTTAATGAATGCTTGTGGATTTTGTCCAATTCTGATGTCTTCCAGTTAGACATCATTCTTCTCTGAATGTCTTCATCAGTATCCTGGCATTCACTTTGCTTACTCATGCCACTCTATTTCCTTTTTTTTAATTTCAGTTCTGTTAGCCAAAAGATAATATAGTTCTTTCCCATAATACTTCCTTTTTTTTTCCAGATTTTACTCATTTATCACTGTTCTTCATCTGCTACTCTTGCCTGAAATACTTCCGCTGATTCTTTTGAGGATACTTCTTTCACTGGCTAATAGTGTTTTCTCACTGAATGTTTTTTAACTTTACTGACTGTACCAAGTTTTTTTTTGTGTCAGTCTTCGCTATCTGCTGAAGCAGTTGTTCATTGATTTTTTCCATTATTACATTCACCTACTTTTTCAGTTTTCGTTTTTCAAATCTTCCCTTTCTGTCTTTTTTACTGTGAACTTTTCAGCTGGTTTTGGGCCACCCTCTGGTACCTTTTTCCGTGGCATTCTCCATCAGAGCTGCAGAGTTTTCCTACTGCTGTGAACATTTCTTTGTAGCATATCCTAGGATGTTTCTGAGAACTGTCCCTTCTAGGAATTTGCTAGGGTTTTCTGTGACTTAACAAAGCAGCTTCCTCCTTAGAGCTTTGGAAGCAAAAGGCAGTGTGCCCTCACAGATTCGATAAGCACACATATCCCTGCCAAGGCTTGCTTGCTTTTTCCTCGTGTTGTCTGGGTTATTAACATTGCCATTTGAGTCAATAGGCTGCCAGGAGAGAAAAAAATTACTCCATCACTAACAAATTACCACAGCAACATCCCTGCAACTGTCATTTCCCCCTTCCTGATATCTTAATGCACCTCATGTGAAATATTGGTGTATTTTAAGAATTTTTCTCAATTAATGAACCAGCAAGAAGCATTCAGAACACTTTTTTCTGAAGTTTCCTTTCCTTTGCACCAATGCAAAGCCCTCACCAATTCTCTTCTGAGCATCTACAAATCAGAACTTTTCTCAAAGGCTTCACAATAGCAAGTGGATTTTCTTGGAGAACTCAATGTCTCCACTCAACATCTAACCCCAAAAATCATTGCAGCCACCAGGGCATCTTTAGGGAACTTCTTCCTTATATTTTCTCAGGAAAGATACTTCACAAAAGGATGATCTATTTTTAGTCTAAGTATAAACCACTAGGAAATCATGCTTGTCAGGTGTTGGGTGCCTTTATGTACAGTGATCATTAATTCCCCTACAATCAATACCTCTCAGAGTAATCCCGTCTCTGAAAGCTCTGTACCTGGGGAAGAAGAAACCATTTTTGCTACTCCCTGAAGAAAAGAGCTGAGATGGCACAGGATCAGCTCCTGTTCCCCATGAGGAGAATCAGTTGGTTGCTTGTTTGCAGCCGCTAAACGTGTATTTTCCCATGTCCTTTGTCTGGGTTTGGCATTGGGAGCTGGGGTAGAGAAGGAGGCAGGGCTGTGGCAGCACTGGCACTGCTGGGGAAGGGCAGCCCCGCCCGGCCACACAAAGACAGGGGAGGAGTAAGGTCAGAGGTAGCCGCTGCTGAAAGGTTTGACGTGAGTACTATGAAATGGGTTAGCACGAAACGAATGAGAATTGTGTAACTGGGAAGAAAGGGGCATTTATTGGTTGTGTGTTAGCCACACTGAGCAGGTGGCAGTCTCTCTCATGGCCACAGAAAGCAGAAGGACCAGAGGGGCAGCAACCACAGGTTTTGCTTTCTGTCTTGCAAGGACCTCTGCTATAGCAGCAGCCTCCCATGTGACACTGAAGTTTTCTTGGTCAGCTCCTAACTTCAGCTGAAATGCTTCAAGCTCTTCAGGTTGTTGGGACCATTAGAGACACCAGTGCTGTCCTCTGGGCGTCTTCACTCTGGAAGCCACTTCCAGCTGATGGAGGGCTATGGCTGCAGCTTGCATTCACTGGCATTTTTACACATAAGGGTAGAGGCAAAAGGCAAGAAATCCTGTTTCCATCCATTTCTGCATAAGAGGAGAGAAGTACAGGTCCTCTGGCCCTTAGCAATGTCTCCAACATATCTCTGCAGGACACAGGCTGAGATGAGAACCAGTACCTACTATAAATGGGCTTTCCCAGGTTACCTGTGGGCTTTTTAGGGCAGCGACTTCTATAAATGCTCTTTCATCCAAGAGCTTTACTTGCTTTGGGTGTTGTAATGCCCAAGCTTATTCTCACCTCTTCCCCTGCAGGACCTGATTTTTGAGGCACAGTTCAAAAACTGCAGTCAAAGAAAATTTTCTGTTAAAACATTTGTTTGTTTTAACAGAGTAAAAAGCTACATTTAGAAGATTATAAAAATGATAGTATTTTACAAGATAAGTTGAAAAGTCTTTCAGACATATTACTTTGAGACAAATTTTGCTCCGAAGTGCTGGTGCACTACTCTGTTAACATCAGTAGAGGTGGAGAGCATTTTACTCATAGAAGAATTCAGCTCTGTAAGCATAATATAGCAAAATGAAATCTGGAGGATGCTGTGTGTGAAATCTGGAGCTGAGTGTGACTGATTTTCATTGCCATGAACATTGTAAGCAGGGCATAACATAGGCTGCGTGTGTGTAAAGTGTGATTATTCCAATCTGAAATTACATTTCCCTCCTTTTGCTCTGATATAAATACATGGATATGGTGCAAAGTGGTACACAAGTGGTGAAGAAATTATTTTTGGTGAAAACACACTTGTTTGCATAAAACATCACCCTGTGTTTTCATTAGCTAGGAATTTATACATGTTTATTAAGGTGGCACATAATGTTTTTCAGTCATTTTTCAAATGAAATTTACTCACAGAAGTAGGGATATACTGTGAAAATTCTTTGGTTTTTGTAATGCGTTATCTTATTTAGCTATCAATGAGTTTACATGAAGGGAAATTTATGAGAAACAGGACAGGATTCAAGTAACACTAAAAGGACTAAGCAAGGACACTATGTTGACTCAATAACCCTGTTTAGAATTTAGTGCTTGTGACAGTTTTAAGTAATGAAGTCCTATGCAATAATCATAACTAAACCCATTAACTGAATGCAAGTTTTACCACAGCACCATTTTGTCTCCAATATCTTTTTTTCACTGTGATAAATAATGAATTGGTACCTACCCACAGTGAATGATTTATACTTGTTATGGCATTTCAGGAACTGTACAGATAGTGAAATGGTCTGCTCCTTCTTGGCAGGAGCGAATGTGTGGGAATGGATCTCTCTGGACTCGAAAGACATAGTAGTTAGGAAGCAAACTCTGTAACGTGATTTTTTTATTTGAAGCAACTATATTATGTATCTTCTAATGCACTGTCAACATTTGTTTTTAGAAATTTAAAATTATCTTTAAACAAAAGGACCCCTGAAATTTTCAAAATATTTTGTGCCAGTCTCTTATGTTTATAAATGCCCCTCCCTGAGCAGTATCTGCATCTGCAATTAAGATTTATCATTTACCAAATAAGTTGCCACCAAACGTCGACTAATCTTTATTTTCTACGTATTTGCTATTTGTCCAGACTGGCCAACAATCATCTGACACTACTTCCAAAAACTATTATAATTTTTGAAGTGAGTGATTTTGAGACAATGTAACAGGGATTCTGCTGATCAGATCCAGAGATCTGCCTCCTGCAAAATCCCTGCTCTTCTGTTACTCAGCCTGAGTAGAGTCTCTCATCCCAGGCATGGGCTTCCTCTAACTCACCCCTTTCATTACTCCCAAATACTTTGAAGGACCACAACCGGCCTTTGCATGTGGAGAAATTGTGTTTAAGCAATGGCATTTACAGCAGGAAAAATGACCTACCATAGCTGCATGATTGTCCAGGTACCAGTTAGTTATAAGGAAACCTTCTTTGTATGATAAATTAAATTTCTCTGTGCTTCATTGATCATGCATTTTTCTTACTACATAGCAGAAGTCTTTTGGTAACTTTTTCAGTAGCAGAGACTAGCACGGAGCAGTTCAAATTGTGTATCAGTCTCCCCATCCTCCACCCAGTTACCAAAAATAATCCTGCTGTCTGTCACGTGGGCTTCAGCAGTGACAGTGCAAACAAACTGTAGTCTCTGTGACATTTTCATTTGAAAAATATGGACTTCTTTCTTCATTCTTTCCCTTAATATATCCGTAACATAATTAAAGGTTTTCTTCAGCAAACCTTTGCAAAATATTGGTAGCAAATCCTTCAAGTGCTGTTCTGGGGGGAAAAATAAATGCATGCTCTCCGTATTCTAAATCGTGCTTCAATTGGGGCATAAGTCCTAGGTGAAGACAGTACCCTTTGCTGTCCTTGCCAATGTGTAGACAAGACTTTGTTTCAGCAGAAGTAAACTCTCACAGCACGCTGCTGTTTCTGTGAACAGAAGCTGTGACTTAAAGCTGGAATATCCACAGCTAAATGCATACTGAAGTTGATTAGGTATATCCTTTGTCATTCCACTCTCCGGTGAAACTAAATCAGACCAGCAACCATCTGGCAACTGTTCATGTGGGAAGTGTCATGCAGTGTTTGGGGTGGAGGTGGATACCAGGCCATTGTAGTTTCAGAGATATCTCATGCCCTGCCCTTCCAGGGCATGCTTTCTTCCCAGGGCTCAGAGGAGCCAGCACTGATCCCGAGTGAATGTAGCCTTGTGCATATCAGGGAGCTCCGGCTGAAGGAGAAAGGGCGTGCAAACCTGTAAAAAGGCTCCCTTGGCTTGGTGCTCAGTGCAGAGCTGGCATCACTGGCCAGCTCAGTGCCAGCACTCCTGGGAGGCACAGCTTCCCTGCTGCCCTTCGGCTGGCTCCCGGTGAGCGGGCGCCAACTGTTTTCATCTCACATCACCAGTAATTTCATCCCAGCATCTGGAGCTCTGGGTAGCAGGATGGAAAACAGGAAGAGGCAGTCTGTCAGGGTGAGAAGAGGAGCTCTGTGAGATGCATTGATGCCTTAGGTTTTAACTTTTATATTTTTTTAAATTCTGTACTGCTTAGTGTGCAACTTTGAAGCTTCTTGTAGCCTGTTACTTTCTGCTCTCTCATGCTAGTTAGACATAACAAAGCCTCTCCAAACTGCTCTTCAAAAACACCTAGACCATCCTGAGCCCAAGGGGTGTAAACCAAAGAGTCTCTGAAGGGGGGGGTAGCTAAAGGGAATTACATCATTTAACTGAGGCTTTAATTAGAGAATTGACCCTGATATGCAGATGAACCAAACCTATAAAAGTGTGAAGAACTCGTGACCTGTCGTCCATCTTGGGGTCCATCTTGGCAATAGCCTCTGGCTCCCCAGGGTGTACCTTGAAGGCCCTTCAAATAAATACCTACTTTTGTTCCTTTACTCTGTCTAGTCTCTGTGTCTAGGAGGCCTGATAAGGCATCAGCATAGTTTCTTGACAAATTTTCTAGATTGCCTGTGGTTTTTGTTGTGATGATGCTGCACTTAGGAATATTTGTCACACCGGAGCATTGGTGTCCATGGGGAAGGCACTGTCCGGAAATGCTTAGCAAGGTGAAAAAAAGTCAGAGCTATTGATTCTTGTCCTTCTTTGAAAGGGTTACTTGATTATTTTTCTTCTGAAATTAATTATTTAGACTTGCTTCTCTAGCTCTATTTTTAAAAGGAGAACGTAACTTATTGCACAGATAACTTATGAATTATTAACGCTGCACTACTCAAGCTGTCAGAGGATGAATGAGGGGCAAAGATCTGACCGTCTTGGCAAGTTTTCCATTGCCACTTGCTACGGCACTGGACTTTCCCCCTTCTCTACGCCTGGCACTGTGCAGGTAAGCCTGGCTCCACTGTCCAAAGCCTTGTTGGCTGAAAGGAGGCCCAGCTTGGCAGAGCGCCACACATTGCCTGGATCTGTCAAGAAGTTCTCCGTTCCCTGAAAGGGAAAAATGGAGTCAGCTGGTGCAAGTAGGTCAGGAAAAGGGTTTAAGTGCTAAAGAGGTGGAATTACGCAGTTGTGACTCTTCAAGCAACTTCTAATCAGCACATTTTGCTGCTCTCTGTAAATAACCTGTTTCTTTGGGCCACAGATGAGGGTACTTCCACCCATCTTGCTCTTTTTGCAAACCCAATCCATGCCAAAGTGGTGGTGTGTGCAGCATTTCGGCCTCTTTCTCACCCCCACAGGAGTGACCCCCACACCCCCATTGGTTTTGCCAGCAGTTGCATCAGCTGGGAGCTCGCTGCAAGGTTAGGATGTTTTTTCACCCTGTTCCTACACTCAGCCTGCTGAAAAGTGCCTGGGAAGGAGACTGTATCTGTTCTGTGGGAGGAGGCATGGCAAAGCCTTCACTTGATTCGGGTTTGGGTTTGATGTGCCTTGGTGTGAGAAAGCCTGAAGTTCCTTTATGTACCCGTAATGGTGGTTCATTCATTCTAGAAAAATGACACAGTCAGCCCCTAATGGGTACACTACTTGTGATTTCTGTGTTTCTTTTTCTCTTTACTGTATATTTTGTCACAAGATGGAAGCTCTAGCCCAAATGAATACAAAAATTACAAGATACTCTCACCCAAATTTTAGGTCTTGCTCCAACAATAGTAGCCAGAGCTGGGGAAGGTAAGCTGTGCTGATATTTAGGGACATCGGCATAATGCCTACGTGGGCAGAAGAAGCACAACAATCCATCTGAGACTGGCAGATGTACGTATTGGTCTATTTAAGGCCTCTTTCTCAGGGATCACTCCAAAATAGTTACGGTCCAAACTCTGCAGCGTGCTCTTGCCTCAGTCAGCTGTGCCAAGAGAAAGTGGGTCTTGTGCAGAGATTGGTGAAGGCAGGTCACCTCATTGTTGCTGTGTGCAGAGTTCAGGATAAATTCCCGTCCCTGAGTTCAGTGGTGTCAAAGCAGCAGACTTTGAAGGGATGTGGGAGGGAATAAAGTTATTAAATGATACGATAAAACAGTTCTAAGGCAGTTGAAAATCTGAAAACCTTTAAATTGTTTTTCTCTTTAATGTTTCTCATCATATGCATTTTTCTATAAAAAATAATTGAGGATTTGTTTCGTTCATCTCTTCTTTCAGTTTTCAATAGTCTGGTCCTTCATGGAATAATAAGAGTTTGAGTTGTGAGGGACCTTTGAATGTCATCTAGTCCAACTCACCTTCAATGAACAGGGACGTCTTCGACTAGAGCAGGTTGTTCAGAGCCCCAGTCTGACCTTGACTGCTTCTAGGGTTAGGGCATCTACCACCTCTCCGGGGAATCTCCTTCAGTGTTTCACCACCTTCATCATAAAAAATTTCTTCCTTATGTCCAACCTAAATCTATCTTCTACTAGTTTAAAATCTTTACACCTTGTCCTGTTGCAATAGGCCTTACTAAAAAGCCTGTCCTCATCGTTCTTATAAGACCCCTTTAGTTTTAAAAGGCTGCCATAAGGTCTCCCCAGAACCCTTCCACCTTGACATTGAGCCTTTGACCACTACCTTCTGATTGTGACCATCCAACCAATGCCTCATGTACGGAACAGTGCACCCATCAAATCTGTATCTCCAGTTTAGAGAGAAGGATGTTGTGGGGGACCGTGTCAAAGGCCTTACAGAAGTGCAGACAACATCCATTAGCTCTTCCCTTGCTGACTGATGGAGTCACTCCATCACAGAAGACCATCAGGTTGGTCAGGCAGGACTTGTCCTTGGTGAAGCTGTGCTGTATGTCTCAAATCACTACCCTGTCCTCCATGTGCCTTAACGTAGCTTCTAGGAGGATCTGTTCCATGATCTTCCCAGGCCCAGAGGTGAGGCTGACAGGCTGGTCGTTCCCTAAGTCCTCCTTTCTAAAGGAATCCTCTGCTTTTCCATTGCCATGCTCATGTGTCTTTTATAATGAATTTACTAATTTGCTGATTATTCCCAAACCAGAAGATGTTGTGCATACTGCCACAGGTGCCATAAACTGTGGGCAATTGTAGGGGAAGGTTCCCATGATAGTTTGGGAAGGAGCGGAAATGTAGGTCCTGCATTACTTACAAGGATGTGAAATGGTGGGAATCACTTGTAGGAAGGAGCTTCCTGTTGTACCTTGACCATTATATATCAAAATTGTAGAATGATAGCTATTATGTTCTCCACTGTTGTGGTCAGCTGCCAGGGTATGTGACTACAGTTTCTGGATTACCTTTACAAGAGAAAAGAAAAAGAAATTAGGGTTAGTTTCCTTTAAAAAAAAAAAAGGTAAAAAACTAGTGAGACTATACCTTTGAAATGCTCAGCACACCCCTCCTCCCTTTTGGTGTCTTCCATCTCCTCAGATGGCCAAACAGATCAGCTTTCCTCTCTCATCTTCTACAAGTCCCTCCTTGGTGGAATTCTCACATCTTCTGTTCCTTCCTTTTCTTCTTCACCTTAGGTTTTTCCTCAGCATATTTCAGATACGAATACTTAGTCGGAACACAAAATTCTCCAGTATATGCAAACCAGCCCTCAAGGTTAGGGGCAGCTGGAATGTGCAGGACTTCAGACACACTTTGGGACAGCCGTCTCTGGTGATGAGGGCTGAGCTACACTATTTGGAAAGTTATCTTACAGCTGCTGCCAGAAGCTGCTCCTCTAGGTCAGGACTTCAGGCAAGAAAAAAAAACTTTAAACAGGAAGTTTTTTCTGCTATTTATTTTAGCAGAAATTTATTTAGTTCCACCTGCTCTCAATTTCCCTGAAAATACTGTGAGAACATTCCTGTGGTGGGATAATTTGTCACTTCCATTCTGAGCCTGACTGTAGTAAGTGCAAAAAACCAAACAAAATGGAAAATAATATGTCAGTGAGTATTAAAGTCAGGGTGGTTTTTATCCTACAGTGTTGATTTCACTCTTGGGTAAAGTTTTGCATCTGTTCAGTTTTGTTTGAGTGAATAGTCCACCAGTTCACACAGCCATAGAGGAGACTGTAATTTTAATAACACATATTCAGAGATGTCTCTTGCTTCTCTTGGACACAACTCTTGCAAAAATAACCATATGTAAGAAATTGTGTATTCTTTGGGGGGGGAAATGTAAAAAATAGAAAGAGTTCCTGTGGTTCTGCACAGGAAGATGAGCCATTGGCACTCCTGCAGCTGCCTTTCATTGGACACAGTTTTGTGCTATTGGGCTGTTGGAAAAAACCAGAAACACTGCATGAATTGCTGTCCTTCTGAGTTGATATGAATAAACACTGTGGAGAAGTTCGGCATTGTTGTTTCTGTGCTACAAGATTATCAGGAGAAAATTTGACTGTAATTTTCTTAGTCAAAGGGAAGGAAGAGGGAGCCTTTGGGGGATGAGCAATGCTGGCATGGACATTTCACACATGCTTTGTCTTCACGGATGCTTTCCTTAAAAGTAAGAGGAAGAGAAAGGCTTTGGATACAATATCCCACAGGTATCCACAATGTAATGCTCCACAAGAAGTACCACACTTCTCCAAAGAGTCTGCTATTAACAGAAAGATCTTTGTCACACTACGACATGATTTTTCACTGTGAATAGAAACCAAGAGAGAGGGAAAAAAGAAAGCCTTTCTGAAGGCTTCAGTTTCCTCAACCAACCAGCATGTAATTCTCAGTGTATAAAGACTGATGGTGCTTTCCAGGATTCGCTAAAACCAGTTACTAATAAAGGCATTTTCACAACTAAACCTGACAGTCTGTTAACTGGTTTTAAATGTGGGTGTTGATTGGATCCTGGCACCTTTACTCCAGGTCATCAGCTGACATAATTGAAGGGGACAGGAGCACTAATTAGAATGCACAGGTTGTCGTTCTTGTCATGTTATAATCTGGTCTTTAAAATCAAAACCATCTTTTCTTCCCTTTCCTGGTCTGCAACTGATTTGGTTCCTCACTTTGTCCCTCTAGCTCTTGCTCTGAGGTCCTGGAGTTGGGTTTTACTTGGCAGCTCAGAGAGGAGAAGGGGAAGAATATGAGACTTCCTCTTGGGCAATCAGGAGAGGAAATAGTTCAGATAAATCGCCCACTACCAAAGGCTCATTTTACTCCTGTTTCATGTGAAGACCTGCTGGGTGAGGAGGATGTGGCAGTAACCGCTTGGAACCTTGTGATGGGGAATGAGGAACAGAAAGCCTTGGGATAATGTTGATTTAGCTTTAATTTTCTATTCAGGGGCTTCTTGTGTTGCAAGAATCTACTGCTCGTAGCTGATTATCCATAATCAAGACATTTCAAACAAAGCCATTAACAGAAATATTTCTAGTCTACCTCTAAAATTCATAATAAAGGTTTAAAACCTTATACCAGATTGGCAGGTTGACATTTCCAAGAATTGTTTTTGCCATGTAAAACTGCTAGCATAAAAGAGACTCAGCATCATTAAGGATTTATTGAGCTTCTATTTTCTCCATTAAAGCACTGACTATTATTTTCAAATGAAAGATGTACCACAATGAAATCATAAGTGACTGTGCATTTAGGGATTTTTTTGACAGCACTCCTAACTATTATAGCTAGGTAGTCAGACTCTGCCTGTATGACATGCATAGCAGTGACAACTTGTCTTTTCCTCTTCGATAGGAGATGGAGAATTTGACCAGAAGTGAGCAGATATCAGAATGTCAGAATGATCATAGCTACCTGCGGTTCTTTTTTTTCTTAAAGCTCATGGGGTAATAGCTTTGGCTTTTTACTTTGTTTTCTTTCTTTAATTGTAGACCTATTTTTTTTAATTATAACTGAGTGTGTGTTAAAAACACAGCCTTGGGGAGTGAGACAATGAAATGAAAAGTAAAATATCCCATTACTGCCCATGTAGGGAAAAATACATCCATGTTAAGCTTTCTAGGAGTTTGGCATTCAGTTCATAGGAATTTTGAAACATGGGAGAAACTGATGACAATACTTACATATTTACAAGGGATTGGAGGTAGGGGAATTGGATCTCAAGAGGAGCCAAAGGTCTGATTTCTGTGTGTGGTTTTTAAAGAGAAGCTGGCTGTGTGGTGAGGTCAAGTAAAACCTTCACAGGTAACAGTGGCTACCTCCAGAGGCAGACTTCCAAGGTAAAAGATTTTTTTTCTGTCTCAAATTGTTGATTATTCTTACAGACCTAATTATTCTTTTAGACTAATACATATGTATCAAAGCACCCAATATTTTGGTTTGATGTCCAACAGCAAACAAGTGCCTGAGGTTTAATGAAGTATTTTGGCTGCTGCCAAATACAATATGAAGGCTTCAGTATTTTGCAACTGTGGATACTCTCAAAAGTTGGCTAAAAAAACCTTTGATTAGAGTCTTGTGGTGGAGTGCCTACTCCTGCCCATACGGTGTGGGATCCAGCAACCACACAGTCCCTTTTCCCCAAATGTGCTACCATTTTGTCAGCTCCAGACTGTCAGTTCAGCATTGTGGCAACAGCTAATGAACTAAAATCTGGACTAGGTGAGGTTGAGCAGTTAGAAGTTTAAAAGGTATTTCTGTTCTTGGAAATGGTGTTTAAAGCAGCGTCTGGAGCTTGCTGTTTGATCAAGCAGACATTCAGGGTAAATCTGTTTAGTGTACTTTTTGATTGCCAGTCCTGAAATCTCAGCATGGAATAAGGTTTGTTTGTAAACAGCAGTAAGAAAAGGTTCTGCTGACAGACTGTATTCCTTGGCATGGATTGGCTGTTCTCTGCTATGATAAGCAGAGGCAGCCTCTTGCAACTGCACATCTGAGGCCACTGGCCAACCCACCAGCTTCTGCCTTTGGTGGTGGATAACTAATTCATCTGCCAGCAGGAATGGAAAAGAACATGTCTTCTTTCCCTTCCTAGCCAAGCATCAGGGGGAACTACATGTACAAATATTCCTCTTGCAGAGCAGTCACCTAATCTGCCGTGCACCTGGGGCAGCTGCACAGTGCTTGCCCACTTACAGATACACCAGCTGCAGGTGGCTGTCTCTCTTCTGCTCTTCTTTGGAGCATTTGCTAGATGAGGGACACTGGAGCCAAAGGCTCAAAGTGAAAATTCACCTGTGACAGTGAAAGTATGTCTTGATTCTCAGAAGATTTACTAGTTATCTGGGATTGTGTGCATCCTCTGTATTTTGTCTCACGATTGTCAGCAGAGTTCTCGTGAAAGGGAACCAGAAGGGGGAAGGAAATTATAAAGCCCAGATTTTTAGAAAGTGATGGTACAAAGAGTAGGATTGTGGAAACAGAACAGCTCTTTCAGATATAAAACATGATAAATTGCTTCAGCATAATGATACTCATCAGAAGCAAGTGAGTAGCAGAAAAGGAATGTAATTTCAATTATGCCATAAATTCACTTTTGGCTGGCAGAAACAGCTATCAGAGGGCAGACAGAATTTCCTTCCTAACCTTAATGAAATACAAGCTCTCCTATTTTAATTCACAATTGGCATTTCTTATTTGGTGCAGCAGAGGCTAGAAAATACTGTCCCTCTTTCTTTCTTTTTGCATGAAGTCTATTTGCTTGGAAGCATTCCTCTGTTTGTGTTATTAATTCCCTGATTTTTTACTATGTGAATTTCCTGTGATGATCTCATGATGTTTACAGCCTTTCTTGCAATGTTGTAAAGAGCGACTGATGCCTTGTTTTCATATTTGGGTGTGGCAGGGAGTAGCCACATGCAAACTGCTGGTGAGCCACATCCAGGGAGTCCTATCTCATGTCAGCCTGAGACTCATTTCAGGCAAGGCAGATTCTCTGCTAATGCCATCAAACTTGAGGGCTGTCTCCATGGAGTTCTGGGGGATTTAAACAGTAGTGAGAAAAGATAAATAGAGAAAAAAGAAGGAGTATGCTAAAAATTAATTTTAAGTATCACTGGTTACTATTGCAGACATAAGAAAGAAAACAGTCCTTGAGAAAAAAAATTCATGAATGTGCAGTGCTGTTGTGTATGCAAGGATTCTGAGTAATCTTAAACAAATTTTTAGCCAATATAAGTGCTTCAAGTATGAGTAGCTCCTTCATATTCACAAAAATGAAAAGAAGGCATTTCAGAGTGTTTACTGACATTTAGTGTGTTTGGGGCTATCTAAATGTTTTTAGTCAGAGGCCCTCACTGTATTTCAGGAAAGTCAATACATTACATCACAGGGTTATCTGTGTGATTTACTCCAGGTCTACTGATGGGAGAAAGCGAGGCACAGGATTATTTAAAATGTGTACTACTTTTTGTCTGTTTGTTTATTCCTGATCTCTTGAGTAGAGATGGCCATTGGGCTTCAAGGCCCAACTACTATGCAATGAATTCTTATTCTCTAACTGCTACTACAGTAGTATGTTCAGGGATACATTTGAAAGTTTGTATTTTATTTTGTTTTTCTGATTAGAATTGTAGTATATGTGTGTGCCTAAATAGTTACTGTCGTTTTGGATATCCTTTCACTGGCTGCCCTCCAAATCACAGCTTTTAACAGCAACCTTTAAACCCCCATCATTTGTCCTCCGTGTTTACTGTAGAAAAAGTGTTTCTGCTGCTGACTTTGCTCCCCCAGTCTAAGACAAAGTGACTTTTATGCTGGCACAGAGAGTTGCCGGAGGCAGAAGCTGTTACAGAATAACTTGTTGGGTAGAGAGTGTAAACAAGTCACCAGTCTGTGAATCTCACTGCTACATTATTATCACTGAAGGGCAAGGATTTAGGGAGATTCAAAGGAGACTAGGCATGCTTCTGTATAAATTGAGCAACCAGACCTGTCATACAAGTGCAAATATTACCACCAGTTTTAGGAATGAAGGCATGACTTGATTTAGGATTTAAGTACACATTGAATTTGAAATTTTCCTGGGGTCCCATTGGCTTGAAGGGATTTCCTGCAGAAGCTTCTTCTCTCAGGCACTCTCAGTGATCATCCCCAGCTTGCTTCCCAAAGGGAACATGCAGGTGTTTCAAAGTCTGACATGCATAACCTTGCTAAAAGCATACTCGTTGAAGCTGAGAAGCTTCACAGCTCCAAATCCCTAACAGAAGGGATTATATCTGAATCGGCCCTAAATTGAAACTCCAGTTTCATATTCTTCCTTCATCTGAGCTATTAGAAATCCTCATTCAAGTGTCAAATGTCCATTTCTGTAATGTGTTTTGGCATTTCACTTTCTTATTCTCAATACAGCTTCCAGACATGGCTGGCTTTTCTTAGTTGAAGCCTATCTTCTCCTCAGGAGCTTTAATTAAAAATAGTCTATCCTAATAATGCAGTTGCTTGTGTAATTTTTCTCTGGCAAAATAAATTTCAGTAGGCTATGTCATCTTGCTGCTTACTTATGGAATCTTTTTTTAATGGAAATTGCCAGATCAACATCTAGTCAGTAATTCAACTGAAAGGCCTTTACTTTTATTATTTTCTCCCAAAGGCAAGTGAAGGAAAGAAAATATTACAGATTTTCTAGGAAACCTGAGAGTCCAGTTTTTAGATGGTGCATGGTTTTAAGAAGTCTTTTTAGCAAGGTTTACACTGCCATAATGGATGTGTAAGCTTAACCCTGACTGTAATAAAATAGGATTTAGTGGTGCTCTGTACCTTCCCAGCAAAGCTGGAGCAACAGGATTTGTGTGGGTAGGTATGTGAGAGGAACAGCTGCATAACAGATCTGCAGTCACTTGTGGGCTGCAGCATTGCAGGGGGATTTGGGCATGAAGGGAAGGACACAGTGTGGCAGAGCTCAGCACAGCCCATTGGGCATCACTTTTTGTGATGGGATTGGAGAAGATGAGTCTAGCAAGGGCTCAAGCTCCATGCAGGAATATGTGTAGTCCTTTTCTTTGTTCACTGAAACATTTTAAAAATGTCCTCCAAGATTTTGCATCCTTTGGACAGGAGTTGTATAAAATCCATTGGTCTCCTTTCTACATTTATTGATACATTGCAGAAAAAACAGGAGCAGTAAGTATGACCAGGGCACAGGAGCTGTTCTCACTCAGGTGGGAATTGGAAGGAAGGAATTCTACAGACCAAGTTCTGTGTGTGCAGGTTGGTGCCCCTGCTGAGGAACCGAGATGAGGACAAGAACTAATCCCATACCACCTCAGCACTGCTTGGAAAGTTCAACCCAGGAGATTTTTTTTATTTTATTTCATACCATTCAGGAGATGCAAGTGACCTGCTTCCTCACCTCTCAGTGCCTGGACACATGTTCCTGCTCCTGCTGGGCACTGGAGCCACTCACCCAGGCTCACTGGGATGGTGCCTGTGTGAGACTGCACACCTCGAAGGTTGGGAGCAGGGAGTCACCCTGTGGCCCAAAGCCACCCCTGAACCCAAACTGTGTGGCAGCCCTGGGAAGCAGCTATGCACCCATCCCTGCAAAGGTGGCATCCATTGTGCCCTTCTTCTAATCCTGCCCTTCATGAAGGATTGCTCTCTTAGCCTAGCAGCACCAGACTTGGAGCAGCATTGCTGTTTGCACCCAAAACAGCCCCAAGCTGTTTCCTGCCAAGCCCAGGCAGGAACCACTTTTCTCAGTACTAGCTGGGGACTTGGGAACAATAGCAGTCTTGAAATCAGCCTTGTGGCCATCTTTGGGGGTAGGATTGATTTAGAAGTCCTTGCACATGTCATAGGATAGGTGATGCCATGAATGATCTGGAAGTTGAAGTCTACCTGAGAAGAATGTATGTCCCTCCTATCACATGAATCCGTTTGAATCTAGTCAGACAAAGGGGGTTTAACCACTGATTTGCGAAGAACCTTATTCATCAGGTTAGTGGCGAGATGCAATTTTGTTGTTCCTCAGGAATTTGCTATGATTTGCATGTGTACTTCTGACTCATGTTCATTGTGTTCTGCAGGAATTGAACTGGTAGATGTAAAAGGCGATATGGGGAGTTCTTTACCAAAATGTTGAGAAAGGAAGAAAAACTGAAGGTTTGAGCTTCCTTGGAGGCTATTCCTTTGAGCCAATATTCAAGGATATGGATATTCAAGGATATGGAATAGCAGGAAATTACTGATATCAACCCCAAGGCTCTTCTGATCCTCTGCACAGATTCTGGCTCTGTGCAGAGAAATTACATGTGGTCTTCTCTGGGTGAACACTGAGATGTGTATTAGAGGCACACAGAAACTCCAGTGGGAGCTGTCTGGAGCTCTTAACAAGCTTGGCTTTCTGGCATGCCCATCCCATAGACCTTTGCAAACACACAGAGCATTCATCTGAGGATGCAGAGATGCGTATTCCAGCAAATCTGTTATAGTCTGCAGTGGGTGCCAAGCAAGAAATTCTTGAACAACTGGAGGTGGGAGGTCGTCAACATTTTCCATCGTAAATGTTAATATATGTAGCAGACAGAAGGAGTATTATATAAAAAGTTAAGACTTTCACATTTTTCTGGTTCTGACCTATGGCAAGGAGGCTGATATTTGCATTATTTCCATGGTATTTTTTAATAAGGGAGAGTCAAAAGCAAAGAATTAAAAGATTTAAACTCGAAGCACTTTGTTCCTCTGAAAGTCTGATTTAAAGTGAAAACCTGTTTAAAAGTAGAAAGGGGTGAAATCAAGATGTGTCAAACTAGAAATATTTTTTGATTATAATTAAAACTTCCAGTTAGAGGCAGGTATGTCCAAATTTCCCAGAAACTCTTTTTCTATAAGAGACACCATTATAAAACGCTAAGTTTCACTACCTTGATTGTGAGGGTGTTATTATAATTTTATGAGGCCCAAAAATATCCTAAATACTTCACAGAAAAGGCAGAAGACAAGTTCTCTGTCATAAAGAATGTACAGTTTAAAAGTGAGGCTTACATTAACTGTTTTAAAGGATAATGAGTAATTTTCTGAATCATTGCCTGTAGTATATCTGAAATTTTAGCAAAGATAGAGCCTCTAGTGTTTTCCTGAGACATGCAGTAGAGCATAAATATAATGTAGAAGATTTTTGCTGGGAAGACAACCTTGTTTATGGGCATGCACTGAAAGACATTGTAATAAGGTCTTACTGAAAAGCTCCTGCATAGACTTAGACTGTGGGCAGGTCTCCTACATATGCATGAGTCAGAACATATTGCCACCTGCGAAAAGACAAGCAACATTTGCAGTCTCTTCACTTCCAGTTTTCTCCTGTAACATGGCTATGGCATTGTTCTCCTTGAGACTCTCATCCTTAATTCAGTGATGGTGATGTACCTCTGTAAACCAAGAAGTTTCATGCTGACCTCCTGCACAGTGGTAATGATATCTAAAAAACCCCCTGTTTTTTGTCTTTTATTCAGTTGTTTTTTACATTTTGGTAGAGGTTGTTCCAGACATTTTCCATTTGCACTTGGTGCTCTGTATTGAAGGCACAGTTTCAAGCCAGAATGGGTAAAGTTCTTGTGATTCTTCATGTTCTGACTATATTGGTGAACTATATGAAGAGGGATTCAATTAGTCCTTTGAAGCTGTGTATTTTCTTAACACATTGGAACAATTCTTGATTCACATTCCCTCTGTAAGCTGACATTCATGACTTGAAGTAATCTTAGGAGATTGTGTTGGGTTCCTGTGCAGAACGTCAGAAGCTTCCGAATGGGATTTCCAGTTTTGGAAACAGGCATGCGATTCCCATTCATCCTTTTTCTCTGAATGAATTCTTATTCCTGGAAACTTATGTGGTAAAGCCTTTTGCTCAGTGTGAGCATGGAAGAGGTGAGCCTGACTACAGCCCATTAATGTCAAAAAGAGATGCTGAAGTGAAATTGAACACAGCTAGTAAAGACCGTAATCAATAAGTAAAAGCATCTATGCTGTTTTATTCAGCCTTATAAATAAAACATGGAAATGTGTGGTATGTAGAACACACAGCCATTATGTGCTTTATGACTTTGTGGGCACATCCATGGGCATATATAAGCAAGGCCAACTAGAAAAAAAGTGTAAGGACTGTCTAGTTGCACTGTCTCTCTCCCTAATTTTATTTCTCTGCCCACTTTAAGCAGAACTGCAAAATACAGCATTTCCTAATGTGACAAACTGCCAATTGGGTAAGTTTTACGCCATTCCCAAATTTGCCCCCCTCTACATCCCGTAATAATCCCTATGCCCCTTTAGGCAGTAAGCCCCATATTTAGCATGGAAGTCCAAGAAAAAAGTTTCTTCCCCCCAGCTCTTCATGGGTTTCACTCTAGGGACAACAGCTTCATAGTGTCCATTGTCATCCTCTTATTTCACTGATTAGGTCACTTGGGTTCCTCCATCCCTTGTCATTCCTCTGATCCTCTCCAGGTCTCTATGCTTACTGGGATAAAGCCTTTAGTCAGACAACCTTGTACCCTTATTTTTTATTCTTTAATTTTTTTCATTTTTTGAGGTGTAGCTTTTTTATTACAATAGTCTTCATATTCCCAGGTCAGTCACTCTCGGACCAAATAAAATGAGCAATCTGGCAGTGGATGCCAGTGGGCTATCTTAAGTCCTCCTACCTATGTCATGATGCCATCAATTACACTTGGTACTTGGGTTCATCACTTAATGCAAATAAAAATAAACCAAATCATCATGTTTTTAATGTTCCCGGAAGGAAAAACTCGGAATAGAGGCATTGAGACGTACTCTGAGTTACTGTGCAGGTTTTAGGCCTTTAGCATCATCTACTAGATTGTAAAACCAGAAATATATGTCTTGTTGTTTGATGAACACGTGGCCCTGGAGCACTCACTTTTCTTAGAAGAGCAGGAAAATCTGCTTTATCAGTTCACTCTTGAAGCTCCTTCTGTTGAAAAAAGTGTAGCACCATGCTCTGGTTATTCCAGCATCACTACTGCATAAGTAGCATATTTGTAGCTTCCAGTATTGCAGCTGTTCACAGCTTCAGCTGCATTTTCAGGACTTGGAGAGACAATAAGGAGGAAAAAATGTCTGTGTAGGAGGTACGATTTTCCAGATCTGTTCAGACTTAGTATTCTCTTGGAGTAATGAGGAACAGGTGAATGCTAACAACAGGATTTTTGAAGTTCCCTTTTAGTGAAGCAGCTTTGCTTGGAGCTATTGTCCACAGTGCCTTTAGAGACCAGTGGACATACTCAAGGTGCTTTAGAGAAACCAAGAGATAAGCAAGAATCACTCAATCTTTACCATTAGAAGCAAAGTTTGTTCCAGTTTGGTTGTCTTTAAGAGTTCCTGTTTGTCTGTCTTCTGTTGATTGATTAATTTTGCTTATTGTTAACTTTATGCGGTGCTTCAGCACATTGTACAAACCAAACATGACCAGCTTCTTCCTCTTAGGACTGCACTCATTAAACAGGAATTATTAAAAGAGATTTATTTGTACATTCTATTGTTATTTAGTGTTGCTGGTGGTCTCTGGCAGCTGGTGTGCACCCCAAAGTTGTTAGGTTAGTTAGTACTAGCTCAAGGCTCATTATCCCTCTTTTTGTTGTATGTCAGAGGCATCTCAAAGGCTGATGGGAATGGCATCAGGGTGAAGAAAGAGGGGCCACGTGTAATTATGAGTTGTGTGTTTTTGCAAGACCTTCATGGCAGCGGGATGCATCAGTCCTTTCTCAATAAATCTCTCCTTTCGCTCCTTAAGTCTGGCAAACTTCAGTTTAAATATCAGAAAACGCTGCTGCTGACAAAGTTTCTTAGCAAAGTGTTCATTTGAAGTAAGTGCTTGCCTCACCAAAAGTACAAATATGAGTCCAAATGCAGTGTTCTCCTTTTACTACCTGGAATAAAACCATGCAAAAAGAAATACAGAGTCAGCTGAGATTAAAATTAATATCAAAAA
Source organism: Lycocorax pyrrhopterus obiensis (assembly GCA_014706295.1). NCBI lineage: Eukaryota > Metazoa > Chordata > Aves > Passeriformes > Paradisaeidae > Lycocorax > Lycocorax pyrrhopterus. The sequence goes on along the minus strand of JACSVZ010000002.1, from coordinate 100,826,156 downwards.
GTGGTTGGAAAGATACTATCAATTTCTACCTGCCCATCCAAAGAAACTGCCTTCCCTGTGACTTCATTTTTGAGGTCTCAATTGGCCCATACTTGCTGATTTGAGATGAGATAAAAGGGAGTGTGGATTCAAAAATAACCACTCACGTGTACTCAGATGTCGTTTTAAAATTTGTTGTACTCAGGGTTTTTTTTTACATTTTAGAATATTCTTGTTTACTAGAAGTGCATAGGCAATGTCTAGCTGCTCAGATTTAGCTTTGTAGTGGCACTGCTTGAAAACAGGCCGAAAAAACTCAAAAAACAACCCTGAAGGAAAGTCCTAAAAGGGCCACAAAATTTCATAACTGAGGTCTGAAACTAATCTATAGCTAGTAAGAATAAGGAGGAGACTTCCTGGCTGGGAAGACTATCCCTATTAACTTGCCATCAGGCTTTTTGCCCATTTCTGTGAAACAGCTGGTGGTGTCTACAGCAGAGATGTGATACCGGAAGATGGATGGACAACTTGATTAGCCTCTGTATCCTCTTCTTACATTTCTGCTAAAATGGTGTTCACATTTAGAGGCATTCAAGGACAGTCTGCAGTCCTGAAATGGACACATTCCTTTGAGAGACATAAGTTGGGTAAGGCAGAGCAGGGAGAGTCCATCTCAGTTTATGTATTTGTGTTAAGCTTTTGCCAACAGTGAGTCTCTCTTTCTTTTTCCTTTTTTTTTTTTTTGTAATTCATATTCAGCATCTTTTTTCATTTGTGACGGAAGAATGATCCCGTACGAAGAATTCACCATTGGTCACTCATTTCACAGCTGGCCATGGTTTTCTTTCTGAATAATGAGTATAATTATCACCAGCAAGGCTTGTTTGTGGTGGGACTTGCACCTTTTCTCCCACAGGCATAGTGCATTTTTATTTTTCTGTTCACTAAGATAGCTACAGTTATCATTATTGCTTCTTTAAAGAATTCTGACAAGTACTAGCATTAAAATTAGATTACATTACTTTAAAATAATAAGGTCATCAGCAGAAAAACTGAGGAAAAGAAAATGTCAGAATAAATAGCCAATTTTCACAAAGAAGACAGACAGATGGTTCACTCATTAGCAATAGGCTCCTGAAATGCCCTCTCCTGCTTTTCCTTTATCCTGTAGCTGAGCACCCTACTGTTTCGTAGATCAGTGTCTGAGGAGCCAATTGCTTGTCCTTAGGAACTTTAAATTGAACCCTGTGATTGCACAGTATTCAGGAGAGCATGGAGTGAGCTGGTGACCTTCTGTTAGATGGATGGGGATTAATCAATCATCTCTTGGGCAGAAAACCCCTGGGAATCCAGCGAGAGCTTTGAGGGACCAGGCCAGCATGGGACTAATGTCAGACTTTGGTCTGCAGATAAGATGGAAGAGTGTTTTGCTATTCTTGTGATGTGGAGATTACAGACAGACAGGATTGTGCATTTCCCTACCAAATGATGTGATTGACTAACATGCTCTCTCGCTTTTCCAGAAGTGGCTTGGAAGAACTGGTAAGACATGGAAGAGTGAATTTAGTTATGGACTATATCAACAGCAGCTGGGACAGGCTTTAGCCTCATTAATTGTTAGAATCATAGAATATATCAGGTTGTAAGGGATCCATAAGAATCACCAACTCCTACTCCCAGCTCCTCACAGGACTACCTAAAATGAAACTTTATTGCTAAAAGTATCATCCAGATGCTCCTTGAACTCTGACAGGCTTGATGCTGTGACCACTTCCCTGGGGACTCTGTTCTAGGAATCAACCATCATCTCAGTGAAGAACTTTTTTCTAATGCCCAATCTGAACTTCTCCTAATCCAACTTGATTCCATGGTTGGTCGTAGTGTTACTTCCAAGAATAAAACTGGTTTAAGTGTTTATTCTCTCCTACTGCCAAGTAGTTCTCCACTTACACAAATCCCTTGTTGTTCTTGCTTTTGTCACTATGTCAGCCTCACAACTGATCTCTTCTTGGGGTTTTCCTTAATGTGTGTTTCCAGATCACAGACCTTTTATTTCCTGGGCTAGACCTTTGCCATGTATGAAGAGATGGTTTTTTTGTGGGGGTCCTAACCTTTGCAGCCCATCCAGCTGGGATTTGGACCCTACGAGCTTTTGGGAAGCCACTGGTAGTAGCTAAAAAAGTGACTTGAAAAAAAATCCTCCACCCAAAGCAGCATTTATGGTCTTATGTTGAGAAGTGGAAGTCACCAAGGATGCACAGGGTTCCCAGTGAGAACATGCTCCTTTTCCACTGTGGCATGCCTGCTTCTCTGCTGGAGTCATCATACCAGTGCCTGCCTCTTTTACTCAACATACTGCTCTTTTTGAAGGTCCTTGTCTTTTTTCAGATCTTAAAACAGGGAGAGCTGAGCAGTTCTGACCTCAGATCCACGGCTGAGAAATAGCCCCTCAGAGCTATAAACCTGGATGTTGTGTTTTGTGGCAAATTGCCTATCTATACTGCCTTTTTTACTCTTTCACTTCTCTTTGATTTAATGCTTCATGTTCAAGAAGACAGCAGTAATGAATTAGGTAGAGGAGCAGAACTGTACACACCGGCCAGAAAGGTGTAAACCTGGCCCATTCCCAGTTTAACAGAATGAACTCCATCTCTGTGGCAGCAGCTGTGCGTAGCATGCCTGGCTTGTGCCAGGTTGCACATGTTAACACTGATGCTGAATTTGGCTCATTTGCAGGATAGCTGCCACAACGTAAAATGACATAAGTGTTTGCAGTATGGTGGAACATCAAATGGAATCAAAGAATAAATGGTGGCTGTCGTTTGTGTAACTGTGGAATCATCTTAAGGTATATTTATTTTCAGTACTTGCGTGCTTTTTAATTAATGACAAATTATATGCAGGTTTTATCCCAGGATAATAACAGAGAATTTTTCTAAATGCAGTGTAAGATAATTACACAACAGTTTATCTTTTAATTCCTATTGCCTGGCAAGTAATCAAGTGACCTTAACTCTAGCTGTTATTCTACGTATGATATGCAGATCTTTTCAAAACCCAGATTTAGAGAATAATCCTTGCAAAGATTTAATCCTTGCAACAATTCTGTGAGGTACGTACATGAGCAAACTGCACTCTAGAAGTTAGGCTATACAGAAATTGGTGTTAAACAAAAACTCAGCCTTCTCGTTTACCACATCCATGTTTGCATCTGCTGCTTTGGGGGGCTGCAGAGAAATCGAAATTGTGACCTCTATCTCAGAATAAACTGCTTCTTCTTCTCCAAAGTGGGTGTAGTCCCAGGACATTTTTCTTCCTTTTTCTATGTGTCTGCCTGACCTTTGCAGCTGAACTTTGGGATTCTGCTGACTGTGCAGCCTCTTCAAGGCTCTGCAAGAAAGTCTACATATTTTGGGGGTTGTTTGCATCATAAATATCTGATTGTGGGGAAATCAATATCACTTTTCTTCATTTAGCCGCTTTATACAACAGTGCACAAAGATCCAGGCACATTTGCACAAACATCCAAGCATAATGAGGTTTAAATCTCATGATTTGAAGAAATTTGCATCAGCAGTGTGGGCTCTGGGGCCACTTTGTTGCCAGTTACCCTTTTTTGTTTGGGGTACGTCAATGTTCAGCTAATGTGTCATGTGGGAGAGGACAAAGAGGCTTCAATGGAGTCTGAAATTTCAGTTAATCTCTCTGTGGTGACGCACTGACAGAGAGGAAATCAACAGAAAGAGCATAAGGAAACAAAACAGTAAAAATTTCTAGAAAAGCTGAAAATACCACCCCGTCCCTAATGTGGGAGCAGCCCACATTATACTGTATACTACCAAGCTAGTATCCTAAGAAACACCTCAAAACTGCATTTTTCGACGTTGAGGTTATTTTGTTTTCATTTTATAAAGACTGAAATAACCAAGTAACGATGTAAGAGCTAGTGATGCTGTCAAAAACTGTAACCCCTTAGATGATATTATTGCACTGTTGTACCCAGAATAATGATTCAGAAAAGGTGCTGCTTTCATGATCAGTGTTTGAGAAAAAAAGGCTTTTGAATCAAAAGATTTGAACAGAAATATTCAGACTATAAAAGCCTATATGCATTTGCATTCTTTGTTAAAATCCAGCCAAAAGGAAAATACTGCTTCTGCAGATTATTCCCGCATTAGACCCCATGTAGTTTCTTGCTGTGAAATGTATCCAGAAGTGCTGTTCTGTGCTGGGAATGTGTTAATGCAACAGCAGCGTTGGGGACATCACTCCCTCCACGCAGCGTGCAGGGACACCTGGCATTGCTTCTAATCTCTAATCTTTTGGTATTAAAGCCTTGTTACTCTCAGGAAAATCAGTGTCCCCTGGCATCTATGGAGAATACTGTTTCCAGAAAAAAATTAGGAAGAAGAACAGTTGTTTGAGAAGAAATCTTGTCAAAGCTTCTTTTTAAAATATTTAGTGGAACTACAATCAGCTGGTGGCCTGGAGTATTTTCTGCAGTCTACTTGCAGACAGTATTTGCAAAGTTTTAAAAGTCTTCCGCTCCCTCAGCTCTTACTCTGGGCTCAGCTCTTACCCTGGGCTCAGCTCCTTAACACTGGCTAGTGAGCATCCCTCCCTCACAGATTTACTGTGCAACTGAATACTTCAGCCTGGGGTTGTCATGAATATGTCCAGAGTTCCTTGTGAGAACTGAACAGTGTGAGCTTGTGGGGAGGCTCGCTGGTTAAATTCACACTTATATGGAAAGCCACATAGAAGTCAGAGGGCAGAGGAGAGAAAGAAGCGCCTAAAGACAAGAAAGGCAGGACCAGAGGAGAGCATGTCATTCAGAGGAGCTGTGTGAAACCTGACAAGTGTGCATAAATATTGGGCCTGCCCATAATAGGGCTGTGATTCTGCAATTCCTGCTGAAGGGAGGTCAGTGGGATGCCTTGCATGACAAATAATGAGCCGCTCACATCAATACGTGCAGCACGACTTTGGAGCATGAATAGCTGTGAATACTATAGGTTCACTTTACTCTGCAGAAATTGAAATGGGTATTGAATTTCGGTTGTGGGTGGTCAGGTTTTTTTGTTTTATTTTGATATTATTTTTCTCTTATTTGTGGGTAGAAACCTTTTTATGTCTCAGTGTTGCTGAATGGTGTTCAAAAAGTTTTATTTTTAAGGAGAATCCCTGCTGAACCATTTGGAAGGAACTTAGAGAGTACTTTTTCATCTTGCAGTGTCTGCAAGGCACTGCTGGAATCATAGCAACAAGTGTGTACATAATGCTGTAGAGAGCCCAGTGGCAGAAAGGGATGTTAAAAACCAGAAGTATTTTCTTTAAGCACCAGTCAGAATCAATAATTTGCTATTCCTAAAGTGTAAGTAGTTTTATTATCTGAAAAGTGGGGAGGAGATTTCAGATAGCCTTCTAATAAAATTGATAATTTATTCTTCTTAGAATTTTAGGTTGCAGCAAGCTTTCATTCTATTTCTTTCATTTCTATTCTGTTTTCTTATAAGGCTAGACTATTTGGCTAAAACCTGCCATTTTTATGTTGACAGTTAGGGAAATGAATAGGCAAAATCTGAAGAGGATTCATCCAAATGCATTTCAGTTCCAAGTCATTAACAATAATTATCTCAATTAGAGTTTTATTTTGCTTAATTCTAGATCTACGTTTACTTCAAGTTTCTTTGTCTCCTTCTGGGGCACAAATTGCTTTCTCCAATTTTCCTATGTAAATGAAAGCATATTATAAATTCATACTCTAGTTATATGCAAAATAAGGAGTAAACAACAAAGCCAGATTAGGAAATCGGGCGTCATTCAGGGCATTTGGCGTGGTCAGGAAGAGCTGTTCCTGCATTGACAGGTGAGCCAGGTAGCACAGGGACATATTTGTGTATGGGAGAGGGAAAGTGCTGCGTGCCTGTCTGAGAATGTTTTTTTTTATAATAACTTCATGTCCCTTTAGTGTATTTGAAAATGTGCAAGTGTTGAACAGTCAATACTTTTTCATGGTGTTTTTATGTATGCTGCAAACTTTTACCTGATCGATTTTCTACCTTTTTCTGCTTTTTCTTTTCTCCTTTTCTAAAAATTTTCTTTTTCTTTTTCTTTTTCTTTTTCTTTTTCTTTTTCTTTTTTTTTTGCTCTTTTTCAAAGAGGTGCTGTGGGTCTCTGAGGGCTTTCAGTCCTCACTTGCGAATCCCTATAAGCAAAGTCCAATGTCCCCCTTAGGATAAGAGTACTCTACCTCCTGCTTTGCATTTAGAGGCCAAACACTGCCAAAGATGGGGGAAAATCAGTGCCTGGAGAGAGATACCTGGGCTTTGCCACACTTCAGAGATTTACAGGGAGAAAAAGTGGGTGCTTCTCCATTTCTGTTTGTCTCAGAGCTCCCTTCAGGGCGCTTGGGAGCCTGGCAAGGTAGGGCAGCGAGGGAAGGAAAAGTAAGTGTTGAAAGTGATGCCTTGGTTGAGACCAGTTACTAATTGCCTGTGGTTTTATTTGCTCTGTCCCTGGTTTTATTTGCTCTGTCCCTCCCAATATTTCAGGTATCAAGACTGGCAGGATCTTAGAAAAGAGCTTACAAAAGGATCTGGGGATTTCAGGTTTCTCAAACAAGCAAAAAATCACCACACTGAGATTTCTAAGAACAGAATAGAAGTGCACATTGTATCAAAATCCTCCCTAAAACCTATAATCATGTAAAATTTGCACTGTTAATAAGCAGGCACATGGGAAGATCAGTCCCATAAGCAGTTTTATTCCCCTTATTTCTTGGTCAGTGGGCAGAGCATGTACTCAGGTAGCAACCTTAGCATGTCTGCTTTAGGACCACCAAGAATTCCAATTATGCAGTTCTTTTGCTGCGGGAATCTTTAATGCAGCTATTTATGCCCTCACTTTAAGCACTGACACTGCAGTACCCTTTGAGATAGGGTGGCCCCCTAAGAAAAAGCTTACTTGTGAAGAGATGCTTTTTCCAGGTGGCCAACGGGACAGAAAGAGAGAGCCAGCAATGAATTAAGTGGTAGAGAGAAACAGTTTTCATGTTCTAATTAGAAAAATGAAAAGTGCATGAATTTCCTCATTGTAATAGTTTCTGTCATCTGAGAAATAATGATCTAAAAAAAATTGTCGGTCTCTGCCAGTCCTTCCTCAGGGCTGTCATTATTCACTCTAATGCATACATATTACTCGTAGTCATTAATCTTCTGCACCCAGGCTGGTATAAAGCCTATTCTCCTATTAGTTGCCATGTTTCAGTTCAAAAGCTCTTCCACTGATCTAGCCCAGACATTTCCATTTTGTTACGCCTGGGAGAGTAAAAGCTTTTTGTGAATTCTTGCACTGACCAGTGGTAGAGAAGGAACATTTAGCTACATGGTTTGAAGTTTTTCTTTCCCCTTTTTGTCTTGCTTTGCTAGTCAGAGAAAAGAGGTGAAGATTTATCAAGTCCCTTACCAAATCTGTGCTTGCTTTTTCTTCGGGCTTTGTAGAATAATCCCAGATTTGTATCCTCGCCTGTCAGACCTTGGTATGGCTTCAGGACATGACCTGATCACCTCCTTTCATCAGGCATCCCTGCTGCCTTACTTTTAATCACAGCAGAACAGCAGCCATTGTGTCTAATTAGATACCTCTCTGCAGCAACCCCTGAATGATGTCCAGTCTCCTACAAACTCCTGTTTCACTGGAGACAATGAGAGCCTTACGCTGCCTGAGGCCTTAGTCCAATCCTCAATGAAGTTAGTGGAAGTGTGAGACTTTTTTGTTTAAAGGCATTAAAAAAGTGGAGATGGGTATGATTTCGGCACAGAATTATATTCCACTATGGTGTCTGGTATTTAGTCATTTGTATATGGTAAAATCCCTGTACTTCATATGCTGATCTATAGTAAGAAAATCAAAGTGCCTGCTTTATGTTTTAGTCAAGAAGTATAAAAAAGGGTACTTCCCCTGATCATACTCCCAGGCTGCAGTCCACAGGAGCAAGCCATTGCTGCTTTGCTCTACCTGAATGCTTTGCAAAGCTTTCCACATATGAAGAGGTTCTTAGGAGTAGGCAAATCAAATACAAAGCACATCAGGATGTTCCTGCTCTGATGTACTTCAGCATGAGAAGTGCACAGAGATTAGAAGGTCTTTGGAGTTACTGTCTAAAAATGGCTTTTCAGAAGCTGATTTGCAAATTATCTTCAGAAACCTCCTTTACTAGGCAGCAACAACAGCAAGCCCTGCAAAGGGATCCATAGGCTCTTCCCATGTGTTCTGGTGCATGGTTGCAACCAAGGACACACTGACTGGCATAATTTTTCAGGGACTGGTGAAGTCAACAGTGCTGCTCACCTTTTTCATGTTTTATTCTATATTTGGGATTGGACCCATTAGCTGTCAGTCTTCATTTGTTATGATAATAATTTCATAATACAAACACCATGTGCAATGTGACTCGGGTTATGGATTCATTCCCTCAAAAGAAGAGGGATGGTACAAGTTTCCCAAGCTGCCTCACAGTGCAGACATGGTCCCTTCCTGCTCACTGCCTTGTCTTGGGACTGGTCATGGCTGCAGTGACCTTGCACTGCTCTGGTGGATCCTCCAGTTTCTGGAGGGTAGAAGGCTTCTTATCCAGAAGCAGCTCCTGAAACCAGCCCTGGCTGGGTGACTGCAGCTCACCTGACATAAGAGCATGCAAATGTGGTATGGTTATTGTTTTGGTTGGTTGGTTGGGTTTTTTAAAGTGCATTCATGTTACTATTTTAGGCTTCTTGTGCTTGTTTTGATATTAGCAAGAAAGGCAGAGAAGAGAACAGTGGGATAAGTTCTCAGATAAGTCTGGAAACTAATTCTTTTCCTGATTTAAGGGAATATAAACGGGTCATCCTCTTTTTCCTTCTATTCTGCATTGAAAAAGAAAACAGATAAAACATTGTCCTTCATAACAAATCTGTATCAAAACAAAGTACAGGACTTAGGCCCCAAATAGCATGCATTTAGAGAGGGATGAATACAACAAAGTTGAAGCCGTGAATTCCTCCTTTGGGCAGATGCTGAGCACCATTGCCTCCCCAGAAACCAGCTCTTTGAGGCACTGAGGCAGTGCTATGGGGAGGCTCGGGGCAGTCAGCTCCCATGTCAAGGCGTGGAAAGCTGTCTGTCCTTCCCAGGAGCTACAGAGCAGACCAAAACGCATTATCTCAACCCCTGCTTTTACTTGTCTCTCTAGGAGCCATTCTCAGAGGTTTGAGACCTTTGAGACCCTCTTCCAAGTCTCCCTTCCCCACATAAGACTCAGCAATGCACAATTTGTCTTTAATTTTGTGCTTTTGTCCTCAGAGCATCCTTCTGTATCCAGAGGCAGAGACCATGAATCCCAGCAAGGAGCTTGAGGCAGCTCGTTTTAGGCTTCAAAGCAGCAGTAGCATGAGAGAGTGCAGCCCCTGCACACTTACAGAGCCACCCCAGCACCCCACAGGCAATCAGAAGGGATTCCTCTCAATCTCAGTCCAACCCCAGGAGCAGGCAAATTAGTTAAGGATAACCCAAATGCCTGCCCAGGCTGGGGTCTCCTCAGAAACATGCTTCATACTGAATTGTTTTGCTGTTAGCATTTATGGAATGTTTATAACTTTTCTGTGCATTTTTAATTTTAGTGTTTAAAGCACTGTGTTCCCACTTGGGCTTGTCATACTCCTTTCTAAGCGCATTTTTGTGAAGCTTTATCCATCATTTAGCATTTTTCATTTGATATTTACGGGGCTGCTGCTAACACATCTGTGTAGAACGGTTTTACTAAGGAAATGCGGATTTTGCAATTATACACTCTCCTAACAATTTCTTTCCCTCCTGTCTATTTCCAGCTGCAGTTTGGTGCATAGGTAGCCTAGCACTCTTCTCCCATGAGGGCAACTCTTCCTTCACAGAATATGCTGGGAGAGTGGGTGGACATTGCAGTGACTTGCTTGGAGGAGCTCCATCCCCTTCTTGTCACTTGTGCCTGCCCTGGATTTGCTGTTTCTTAATTACAAGTGCTACACTCTGACTTGAATTTCATTCTTATAATTGATGGCTTTGTTCATTGTAGCAGAACTAACTTCAGTTGTGCTTGAACTGTGACTCCTATGGCTTGCTGAATACGAATGTCTTGGGGGTGACCCATTACCTAGCAGAAAACGGCTGTGTGCACTGAATGATGTATAGGAAAGTGAGGCAGCTAGCCAAGGCTCAAAAATGTCACCAGCTCTCCAAGTGTGAATTTACTGTCTTTTTGCTCGATTTTTATAACCCCGTTTTTCAGAGTGCAATGTCCTTAAAATTGTGAAATAATAGATGGGCAACTGAGGATTACAAAGACTATCTGGGACATGTTTGTTGGGGATCATTGCAGTTGGCCTTTAATCTCTCTGCTTCTTTAGAATTTCATTTAATTCTTCATAGAAAGAGCAAGTTGCTCTAATACAGGAGAGATTGAATGTGCTTGTACTCATAGTTGTCTGCTCAAGGAAAATTTTCTTTTCCATCCCAAATGTAAAGAACAATCCTGTGGCTGTTGATCTATTAGTGTGGAAAGCACAGATGTTGTGCAGTTCTGAATATGTTTCTCTGCAAAAAGACTTCAAAAAATGTTCTTTTTCTAGATTCTATGAAATTTGCTCTTTACGCCCATACCTTGAACACTACAGAGATTGCAGAGCTGTGTGTTTTCTCCCTCTGCCCGTTTTGTAAACAGTTGCAGTAACCTCCTGACCTAGTATGGGCTTGGAGCTTTGCTCAGCTCCTCTCCTCTCCTTTACCAGCACTGTCCAAATCATGTTGAACTCTACGTTGTCCCATCACTGTCAAACTCTCCAGTTTGTTCCTCCAGTCCTCTGAAGTCTGTCCTGATAATGGGACTGCCAGCTATATAGTATTACTTTCTAAAAGGTCTTGGTGGCAGAAAATTAGCAGACTCTACCTCTGCATAGATACTGCTACATGGATTCCCTCTGTATAGATACTGCTTACTTACTCTTCTTCTGGAAAAAAAAATCTCCAACATTTTTGCTTGTAATAGATCAGCTGTGCTATAGGAAATGCCAGGTTGGGTGTGCAGTGATCAGCAATAAATGCTCTAATATTGTCTTCCTTTGGGAATGCGAACTCCTGGTCCCCTCTCTGAGCACTACCTGGCCTGCAGTCCCATTCAGTAAAGCATTCTGGGGAAGCATTTTTTCATGGAGGAGAGGAGGGAAGGGCAGTCGGCCTCTGTTTTCAGGCAGTTTGCATTTAGCGCTGGGTGATGCAGCTGATGCCAAGCAGTGCGAGGTGGATGGTGGATGGCAGGGCAGGTATGTCAGGGACTGCTTTTTCTACCAGTTGTCTATTTTGCCCAGGCTGCCACAGTAAGAGTCATCACAAGAGAGAAGGAAAAGGCTTAAAAAAAGTTGTACAAGTTGTTTCGTCTTCTCAGGGAGTTTTGCAACCCTTGTTTGGTCCAGAGAGGTGGAGAAGGGAGCCCAAACTGGCACTGCTGGCCGAGGGGCTGGCTGGGTGCCTGCCCTCACAGTGAGCGACACTGTTTCCCTCTGGGTGTGCTGAAGTGTTGCCTGGGCTATGAGCACCAGGCGTGTGCCATTCCGTAGGGTTTCGTGGCTGACGATGGGCACTGTTCCCGTTGCCAAGCTGTCTCAGGACATGTCTGCTTCTGTGTGTACATAGTGCCCAGCACATTTTTCACGGGCTGTCTGCTACGGGATTACACTAATGAGGTAATTAGAGGGCTCAGGCAGTGTCAGCACAGCACATACCACTCGGATTAAGCCTGACTCTCCCACAAGTTCTTTCCCAAAAGGATGCAGGCTGACATGGCTCCCTTTTGCGGGCTGGTGCTTGGTCACTGCGGCTTAGCTGATGCGTAGGAATTTGGGGTGCTGCTCCTGCCTCCTGTGCCGGTGGAGAGGAGGGGGCGGGTGGTCCTAGCAATGGTTACCATGGGCATTACAGGCGTAATATGGTGGGAGATGGAGCCGCAGAGGCCTGGCAGCAATGCACTGCTGCGGTTGGCGCGGATGCCACTCCTGCCTGGCGGAATTGTGAGGGATGTGGCAGCAGTGGTTTCCTCCTCAGGCTCAGGTGGTGCCCGGGCAGAGGATTGGCACATGTGCCCGTGATGTGGGGTTAAGGAACGGGCATGGTGTGCACTCCTGGCACATCAGTGTCACTCTACTAGTGTAGCAGGAGGGCGAAAAGGCAGCACAGCAATCATCTGCCTGGCTTCCTTCTAGCTTCCTTCACCTGAAAAAAGACTCCCCATAAAAAAGAAAAGTCTGGTCTCAGTGTGTAATAATTTTCTTTATGTATTGTGACAAATGTGATGCAATTGGGATATTTTATATCTTAACAAAATGGGACAGACAGGGACTTTTAAAATATATTTTAATGAATTTAACAAGTTATTAGGAAGCGTTTGGGCAGAAGAACTGCGTAGGACAGTGATACACATTAGTGGTTAGGATCTCAGCTGTCTATTGCAGGATTTATTTTATCATATTGATAACAATTATATCACTGGGCCATATCCTTTACCAATTGTTTTCATAATAATTTAGTAATTATTATATTAATAAGAATTATTATTTATTATATAAGATATTATATATCTTATTATAATAAGAATTATTATTATTGGTTTCTGGTCCCCACATCAGCCTCCACTGACCAAATATTAAGTGAAATGGTGTGTTGTGAGCCGAACACAGAGCCAGCCCAGGTGTCTCCTATCCTCCCGAGAGCTGCTGTCTAACCTTCCAGGGCTTCAGACAGCAGGTGCAAACCTGATGCTTCCCTCTCCAGCACGCTCCCAGACCTGTCACACCACATTATGTGTAAACACCAAGGCAGCTAATATCACAGCCTGCACGTGAAGGGCACCAGGAAGCCACATGAGACAGTGAGTGCGGTGTGTCCGTAGTAAGAGGCAAAAGAAAGAGGCTCCTCCAAAGCCCCTATTCATAAGCTTAGCACAATAGAGTAATGCAGCGTTAGGGAAATTTAAGCTGGTGCTGAAAGCTAGTGTGCTTTTCTACTCTTTTACTCAAGGGATGCCTTTTATCCTGAACTGCAATGCTTATGATATTTCAGACATAGCTTGCTTTGCTAGGTCATGTGAATGATGAATATCACCGTATTTAGAGGTTTCTAGTAAATGAAACGCACATGGGAATGAATGGAGATATAGATCACTTGCGTCAAGCACAGCTTTATCAGGGCTTGGTGAGATATCTTTTTCAAGGGCCTACAGCAATTGAAAAGCAATTAGAATTTCATTGTACTTTCCAGTTCCATTAACCATCCTGCAGATATGTACAAGAGTTCCCAATGAAAAGGCTGCCACTGTGCTTTCACTGCGCAGCCGTTGTAATGCAGAAGCATGGGATGGCAGCAAAGCAAAACTTTGGTCAAATACTTAGGACTTAGAGACACTTCAGGACTCAAGAAAGAATGGGAAGCCACCCTGTTCTACCTTAAATAAGGTAGGTTGCTACAGAAATGGGAAATGCTTCCTTTCCCCAAGTGGACAGGTAACAGTACAGGACAGTGCAGTGTGATGGCTGAAATCTGCCCCTCCTAAAGAAACAGGTCCTGGTCATCATCCGGGTCATGTTCTTTTCTTCTTAGAAGAGTTTATTCATCACTGATTTAAGACTGCCAGAGCTCTGCACAAAGGGTTTTTTTCTTTATGTACAAGACTGGACAAACAGGGATAGCTCTAAAGCAGTGAGATGAAGCAGAACCACGCACATCTTCAATGTCAGGGTCTAGCAAGTCAAAAGCTGCAAAAAGCTGAGAGAAATAGCTTGCAGTGGCCAGCAGAGCTGCATTTGTGTGGATGAGGTTTGCTGGAGAAGGAGCATGGAGATCCCTGTCTTTTTTTATTTCCTGACAGAATCTTCCTATGCAGTCCTGCACAGTGCCTGGAAAACACGTGCAGTGAAGCGCTCCTGAGCAGTGATTAGTGGTGCAGTTAATGAACACTGGTTTACATCTCTTGGGGATAAATCCACCTTCTGACCATCTGTTAACAAGAGGATCTGGTTTTCTTCTGATTCACATAGATGCCAAGCAGAATTACCTTCATTTAAATCACTGGTGTTTCTTGGAGAGTAAGTGCTATGAAAAAGTTGGTCCACTGGCAAGATCTCTTAATGAGTCGCATTCTGTGGGGCAGAGATCATGTCTCTCTGGATGATTTGTTCATTCTTGAACATGAGAGGGCCCAACAGCTAACAAGAATTTCGCTCTTGTTATGAAATGCCAATGTGCAGCTCTGAAGCTGTTAGCCTTGCAGTTACTGTAATCTGCAAGTGGTCTGCTTCACCTACTGCTGGATTTGGAACAAGTGGATTTGGTTACTTGTGCATATTTTTTTAAAATACTGTCAGATCCCTCACAGGCAGTATCTTCTAATGAATGCAAATGAAAATTGTGATTATCCATTTCAAAGCAATCGGTAGCAAGCCATCATTGGCACAGAACATTATTTATACAGCTCATAAGCACCAGTGATGCTGGTGCATAATTCCTCACACATCACAGTAATAGAAACTGCCCTCAGGGCTGGTCTTTCCAATCCAGCCTCTCTGTTTTTGAGTTGCAGACATTGTCACTTCAATGACTGACTACTGGATTTTGCAGGTTCAGTTTGATGCACATATGATAGCAAGCCCACGCTTGCCTGCAGATGCCAGACTGCCGCCCAAATTACTTGCTCCTCTCAGCAGCAGTGAATAAAGTGACAGGATGTCAGCTCTTAGGGACTCTTGGATCTCTCATTTTCCAAATCCTTCTCTACCAACGCCTGTTCACATCTCTATTCTCATCCTACTCGGCACTTGCTTCAGTATGAGAACTTTGGGCCTATCATGTCTTTACGTGTACAATTGCTCTTAACTCAAATTTTATTTCCATTTTTTGCTCAACCTCTAATTCCAGTGCATTGACTCCTGCTTGCTGTTCCCCACGTGGGTAGTCTTGCTTTCACTGCTCAGTTTGCAGAACTCTTCTTCGACCTTTCATACATGGAATTCACCAGAAGATGCAAATTACCTCTTCCTGTCCCTGCTAGGCTCCTAGGGAAAGTGAAAATAATCGTGTCTCTTCCCGCTGTTAATATTGTAATCCCAACATCCAATAATCTTTTGGGAAGTTTAACTTTTAAAACACTGGGCCCCCATACGTTAGGTCTCCTTGGTAGCCAAGAGGCTACCATCAACAAATTGCAGTGAAACTGTAGAGGTAGGAAATGTCTGCACAAGTAACCACTTTCTTAAGAGACTGTGTTAACCAAAGGACTAATAAAATCTTGTTTAACCATTATTGAAAGACTTTTTGGTAGACAGCCAACCCTGGTTGGTCTCTTGAGTATAGAAAGTAGTATAGAAATGTTCCTTCTAGCATTAATTCATAGCAGCTTCTGATGCCAATCTCCTGTACATCAAAGAGAAATGCTCACTTATTGGACCATTTTACATTTTAAATAATTTAAGCTTGTAGCACATTCCACCTACTTTCAGCAGCAGCAGCCTCTGCCCTTAGTCCAGCTAAAACGGCAGCTGTATTGGTTGGTGTTTCATAAACACGTGCAGCCTGGTCCCGTAGTGGTGAAATGGAGATCTTGCCTTGTTTTCATACAGGGCTCAGGGGGTTATGGCCAGGCAGTCCTTTGTTGCCATGCTTGTGTTCAAGTCCTCCACTGATACATGTGAGGGAAGTTTCACCCTATAATCCACTGGCAGTAAATATTCCCTTCTTTTTCTTACACCGAGGACAGACTCAGCCTAAGGTTGAGTCTCTGCCTTATGGAAACACAAAGCAGTCTTCCACCTGAGCACTGATTACAAGGCTGTTCTTAAGCAAATCCAAATGGGACAGTGTGAAAATGCTTAAAGTGAGGCCTCATCTAGGGCAGTATGTTACAAACCTGTTAGTCTGGATCTGTGAAATCCATTGTTTCAGTGAGGAGGGGAGCTTACAGTTTCCAAAGATGGATGGCTACCTACCTGTTTCTCTGCCTGTGATCCATGTCATCTACCTAAATTTTAATTCCTTTCCCCTTGTTTTCCAAGTATTATCCCATACTACACAGCGAAGTCTTCATTACTTTGTCTTGCACACCATAGTCCCTGTGTTTGTATCCTCTAGCTTCTCAAGCTGAATGTGTCTAAATGTAGTCTTTTGCCTGTAGGTAATAGCAAGAGGTTTTTAGCATTTGACACAAAGCTTTTCATTACTAGCATGATGAGTAGATATGTGCTATAACTGGGCGTTGAGGTGTCTATTGATAGCCTCATGCCTGCCTCTAAGGGCTTCCAAATCAAATGCAGACAACCTCCTTTCACTCAAGTAGTTCTTGCTTGAAGTCACATGGAAAAGAAGTGAATGTGAGGACCAGGGCTATGCCCCATATCTCTTCAACCATAGTGACCCCTCTTGCGTGCCAGGGAGTGATGCTGCTGACTGGTGATTGCTTTCAGTTACATATCTGCTTCCAGAATAACACCACATTAAAAAAAAAAAGAGAGAGAGAGAGAAAACAGTAACTGTTTATCCTGCCTAAGCTTGTGTAACAGGTTTTTATATGATGACTTTAGTGTTTAAAGTCTTTTTTAATTGAACTGTTTCAGTATCCAGAAAAAGACATTTCTCTTACTCAGCTTCATTAGTTACAGGAAATCACTGGATTAAAGTAGAGAGCAGATTAGCAAAAACAAACTGTAGTATGTCTTGGGCATATGGTGCTGCGTATGAATGGGTTTTAACTACTTATCTGTGTATAACAAAGAGTAGAAGGAGAGATTTGTCTTAGTGTGCAATAATTATAATGTGCAGTAGCTGCATAGCTGAACAGACAGAAAACACAAAGCCAGGGAAAGCTTTTGGTTTGGATTTGTATAGGGTGTGTGCACTGGTCCCTGAGCTCACATCGTGTTTTCTGCCAGCTCATGGTTGGGCACGAGACTGGACTTAGCTAATTAACAGGATGCCTCTTCCTCCTTTCCCTTCCTCTTCGCTGGGCCCATGTGTTGCAGTGCTGGGTTAGTGTGGGTTACAGAGACTGGGATTTAGCCCATCTGACATGGGAGCAGGCGCTAATCCAGGGACACTGCTCCATCACATGGACCAGAGGAGAGGCATACTGTGGGCAGCCCATGACAGCCCAGGCTGTACCTCAGCTGGAAATTGTCCCCCACAGAGCAAATATAAACAGAAGTAGTAAATAAAAGAGGCCAGAATATCAGGGTGATCTGGGGAGTATAGGCTCTGGGCACAGAGCAACACGGCCTGCTTTGAATTCAAATTCCACAGTTTCCAGCTTCCTGCTTTTTTTTATCTAATACCTTTTGGTCCCCTCTGACACCTCAACCTGAAAAGTGTCAAATGCATGCCTTTTCTAAATAGACCCAGGTCACATTGGTTTGGACACCAGTCCTGACACACAAGTAAACACTGGTAACATCCTGATGGTGCTCCACCTCTCACTTCTCATGAAAACTCTGCTTTTCCATTTGAGTGCTGAGAGGTTTCTCAGTGAAGATGACATCATTTCCATGTCTTAAAAATATTTGCTTATAAAGGGATATAAAGATTTGCAAAACCAATCAAATCTGATCTTATGAAGTAAATTCAAAAATACCTGGAGAATTATCTGGTCTTTATCTGGGCTCCTGAATATGTTTGCTACCACAGATTAACAAATAATATTATGCCACATATCTTAAACATGCATGTCCTTGCCTATTTTTTGGGGGGTTGCTTTCCTCTGAGGTTTCCACAATGTGTTTCACATTGACTGTGAATAAGGTTCTTGGACTTCTGCCCTGGATTAATCAAACATGAATCATTGCCCCATGCAAAAAGAAAGTTTAGCCAAAAATTGTGGTGGTCCATAGAAGAAAAAGGGAGGGATCTTTCCCCCTCTGTGAAGTTTTAACTAATTTTATTCCTTGCTTTGGTGGGAAATTCTAGGTATTAAAATATTCACTGACAAGAACCTGATCATCTTGTTCTTTTTAGGATTATTATGAAAAATTAAATCCCCAGCTGCTCAGGAGCATATTCTTTCTTTCTTTCTTTCTTTCTTTCTCCTAAATTAATTGTATAGTGGTGAGACCTGCCAAACTTGCAGGCTTTGTGTTCAGCTTATCAATAACTCAGCGTTGCTTCTGTTGCAGAGTTCCCTGAAGAGGAGAGGCAGCAGAGAAATCCACAAAGAAAAAAAGACATTTACCCAGGTATGGTTTCCATGAACATGACACTTTGAGCAAAAGCACATGATACAACTCAAAATCTGTTTTTATGGGTTTTGACAGGGCCATCGGGTATATTAACTAGAGTGCAATTAGGCCTTAATCTACTGAGACCTCCCAGAGATAATGCAGAAGCAATTTAGGACACAAGTGCAATCTCTAAACGGTGCAGCTTCTCGGGCTCACTGTGCTTGTATCCATTGATTCAGGCTGCAGGTTTTCTACAAGAAGAGCAAATCACCTTGCCTCACAAAATAATTGGATCGCAGCTTAGGGACTAACTAAATTTATACACTGTGCCAGAGACTTTGTGCTAATGAGTGCCTTGGCAGGAATGCAGTTCACACACTGCAACGACACCTCGCGAGCTCTCGTGTCGCAGCCCAGGGTTTGATCTGCCTGATGTTGCACGAACTTGTGCTCCCCAAAGCTGAGGTACAACGGAGAGCCTAAGCTGCCCACTCAGTCTCCCTTTGGACACCGGTTTTATTGAAATCTCGTAGGTCAGTCCTTCTCAGGAAAGCCGTCTGCCCGGTTTCCTCTGCTTTTTGTGCTGACTGTAGGAGTTAGAGCTTTTCCCAGCACCCACACAGTTACTGTTTATAGCCAGAGAGATGGGGATAGTATTTCACCTCACCGGGAAAGGAGCCAACAGAGACATTGTGCCTTCATTAGCGAAGGGATGCACTTCCCCTGCTGCCCCCTTGGCAGGCTTGGTGTACACAGCCAAGACCTGTGGGTTGTCTAGTCTTAAAATCCATTGATTTGTAATAGAAACCATAAAAAATCTCTACAATATGTTGAACTCGAGAGGGTAGGGCAGGCAGCAGAGTGGGCACACTGGGGGATTGTGGTGGCCAGGGCGCTTCAGCCTGCTTTCCCAGAACACAGCAGACAGAGTGTCCTCGCCAAGATGACACAAGCATGGCTTAATCATATCTTAAAATGGGGCACTTGCTATGGAGAATTATTTAAGTCGTCAGTCAGGTCAGAGAGTTTATTTTTCTGCAAGTATGTAAGATATATGGATGAAATATATACACATGCCCACACACATGCAAATTACAGATGAAGCTACATGAAGGCACAATTGTGTTCATAGGGGTTTGTGGGCAGCACTGTCCTTCCTTTCCTCATTCCTGGAAATACAGAGCTGTTCAAAGGGAATGTATTCTCGTGCTTACTTCCTCCTCCCAAATCCAGCCATTAAGAGCAGCTGTAGTTTGCCTTGGAAAGCCTTAAAAACGACTTCACAAAATTAACTGAGTAACCAAGTGAGAGCTCAGCACTACTTGCAGCACAGGGAAGTGGTCCCAGAAGCCACACGGAGAGAAAAAACTTTACCCCCTACACACACATCATAACTCTTGCAAGCGAAGGATTTGGGCTTGGAAATGAAAACCATTGCAGCAGCACTCTGCAAGGTGGCCATTCAGTTTTCTTCACCAATTCTTTAGGGTAGAAAAGACGGAGAAAGAACCTTATGTACTAACATGGCCCAGCTTGTATGTACATGTCCTGGCTATCTCCCAGCTCTAGGGTATTACCCAAAGCTGTCTCCAAACCCAGGCATCCATTCAGAGCTATTTGCTAGTTGAAATCAGGGCACATCAAAGCAAGCGCCTGACCTGGTCAAAGAGCTGCCAGCTCCTGGGGCATGGCCCAAAAATGTTGGTACAGACGCAGCCCAGGAGGTTCAAAATGCTGCTCTTCAGGGACAGACACCCTAAATACCTAGAATGAGTTCAAACACCCATTATATGTTTTGTGACTGAGAAGGCCTCAAACTTAGACTCTGTGCATCCACATGCTTACAGATATGTATAGCATGTGACAAGACTGGTGTTTTTACTTACTGAGAGCTCATCATGAAAATTAGCTGGAACATCACACCCACCACAGGGCACGCTGAGTAAATAATACCCATGAAGCTGATTGTCTTGAAGTTGTGTAAAAGCAGGATTCATAGTAGCACTCACCTGCCTCTAGCAGTATTGAAGAAAAAAAGTTTTTATTCAGCAGAATTGCAAAACGGAACTTCTTGGAAAATACCAGGCACCAGGCAAAACACAAAGAAAAGTGGTTCTCCAGCGCAAGGTAGGAGTGCTGGCACTCAGCCAGATGCTTGGGTGCTGGTTGTACTGCCCTGTCGTCCGACTTGCAACGCCAAAACCGCTTACCAGTCTTCTGCCTGGCAGTTCCCTTGAGCTGGTGGTGGTGGTAGAGGAGATGGTGTTGGCCTCTATCTAGCTTTGTGTCTTCTTGCCAGAAAAGAAATATTGTATTGGGGAATTTTTGATCAGCTCTTCATTCTCATCACATCTCTCACACATTATGCATTTACATTGCATAATGAAGTTAATTTATTTCCTATACATTTCATTTCTTTATCTCCACATCCTACATTTGTCTAAATTAGACAGCAGACTCTGTAAGGAGGGATCTGGGTTTTTCCCTTTGCTTTTTTTACCCATTAGCATCCTTCTGAATTGCCATGCAGAGCCACAGTGCAATTGCATGCAAATAATCACCATCGGTAATGATTAACTCCCATTTATCCTTAATGATCTCTTAAAGTCCATGACCGAGCACCATGACTGTCACATTTTTGCACTGCTGTTCCTTCTTTTCTTTCTATATGATCTGCCCTATGTACACATTTTAGGAAAGCATCCACATACTGGATGTTTAATACAGTCAGGAGGCCATAGCCCATATTCAGCCCCTGGGATATCAGCCTCTTGCTCCTCCAAAAACATGGAAAGGTTGTTCTCCCTCTTTTTTTTCCCCCCTCCTGTCTTTTCATTCACAATTTAACTAATAATGAACTATTCTTAATTTCAGTGATTTGGCCTCTCTTTAGTTTGCCTTATATGCCAAAACTCTGCTTGCCTGTGTGGGTGTCTCACCCTCTCACTGTTTCTACTTGGTTTCAACTGATCAAGAAATCACTGATATTTCTGTACACAAAGTTTCAGAGGGACAGATGCATGAAGGTTGGAGTCCCACCCTTCTGGCATGCTTAGATCTGGCTGATAAATCTCTCATGACCATTCTTTTCCTTTGGAAAAGAAGCTGTCAGGGGAATGGGATGTTCCCTGGCAGGGAAACGAGGAAGATCTAGAGCTTTCTCACCTTTCCAGATGGGATCCATATTTAGTAGGCGAGATTAACATCCATCAGCTCTGTTGTTTTGTATGAAGCTTGTGTTTGTTTAATGAAAAAAAAATCTTGCTTGTTTCAGCTCTTGCAAAAAAGCAAAACTTAAACATTTGATCCTTTTTTTAAAAAAAAAATTGCTAAGACGAAACCTGGCAATAAAGTAATGTCATTAAAGCAGTTAACAGTGGTTTTGTCCTGCAATAATAACACACTAACTCCACAGATGCATTGAGTCGTGCAGTGATGCTGAGCAAAAACATTTGGGCCCTGACCCTAAACCCGTTGAAGCCTTTCCCTTTTCTTCAAAAGCTTCAAAACGCTGAGTGTGCTGTCCCAAGTGCGGCTCGGGGACTGTTATTTTTGATGTTTGAAAGGCAGCGGGCGTCTGGCTGGAGCTCCCTCTGACCCCAGGGTGGGAGCAGGCCCCTGGTGCTCCCAGGCAGAGCAGAGGGATGGGGGCAGGCTGCCCCTTCCCTCAGGCATTGCTCCAGCTGCCTGCAGCCAGGGAGCTGCAAGGCACCAGCTACTGCCATTGATGGCTGGGCACTTGAAGCCACAGACAGACAAGAAGTTGGGTAAAGAATGCAGGATTGCAAAGACAGAATAAAGAAAATGTCAGATCAGCTATAAACAGATAAATAAATAACCTGGAGTAATCATCCCACCTGTGAGCTCTGATGTGCAGCACTGGTCTGGCTGTAACTTTCCCTGTGATCTTTGTATTTCCCTAAAAGCAAAACCTAGAGTTCTGGGGATAAACTGATCCACCATGATAGGAAAAACAGAGGTAATATGTTGTACAGCCCTGGCTAAAGATGATGCTTTAATCATACAGCCTTATCCAGCCAGAGCAATAAAAATTCAGAGTGACTCCAGCAGAGGCTTCATGGGATTTTGCCAGGTTTTAATTTGATTCTTAATTTGCACTTTTGAGTTATAAAGAGAAAAACAATTTATAAATATATCTGTGAAAAAGAGGAATGTGTATGCAAGGAGACAACAGAGACGATAGAAAGCCCATCTTCTAGAGGCTCTGCTTCTAATCAGTCATAAGCACCTCGCTTGAATTAATTTAAAACTTTTATTTCTGATGCCAGAAACACCATGAGCAAAATTTTAGTCAACCCATGAGCTGATTGCAGTTGTGTTTGACTCTTGGTAATCAATGAAAATCACACATTAACAGAAACTTTGACTATTTTTTACCTGTTATTAACACGTAAGTTAACTTTTTTCTATTTAGCTTTTTAAAGTCACAACCTGCAGCAAGCAGCATCAATCAGAAAGCTTACTGG
>JACSVZ010000002.1:95172436-95198430 GCA_014706295.1 Lycocorax pyrrhopterus obiensis | reverse complement strand
CAGCTTCGTTGCCCTTCTCTGGACTTCTCCATCATCTCAATGTTTCTAAATTTTGTACAATGTGGGCAAAATAAAGTTTTGGTGGCATCTACACCTAATCTGATTAATTGCAGAGCCATTGAGCCTAAAAATCTGCTTTCTCTTCCTTCTCTGGGTACTCTGAAGCAGACATCTGTCTAGAAAATTTAATTTTAAATATTTTTACTTTCCTAATGTTTTAAATGTCTTTTGCTGAAAAGATTTAGTATCCACCACAGCATTGTAGGTCTATTGTTGTATTTTACTGGGCAGCACTGAGGATAGTATTGTCCTAGGTAGATTAATTTTGTGGGTTGCCTCATTTCATGTTACTTAATTGCTTGCTATAAAAACCACTGCAGTAAATTCCTTTGCCTATCCTAACAGCTAACATGAAGAAATTAATAGAGCATGGAGTAGAGTGGTTGTTCCAAAGAGTGACTCCTAATGACAGGTGTCCTCGAAGGGAAAGGTAATCAGGCATCAGCTCACCTTGTGCATCCACACTGACTATCAACTGGTCAGTTAAGATGGATGATACGGCAACGTACATATTATTTTATGATTTAGAAGCAAACAAGTACTTTGTTGAAGGTACTATTCTTGTGATTGTTAGGCTGTCGACACACAATTCCACAAAACGTGTGATTTTCAACCTCTATCAGGGAATAAGTTGTCTTGAGAGGCTTGTCAGTGGGGTCTCTTTTTGAAAGATGTAAGATAGAAAATTTGAGTATGCCATCCTACCCTGCCTGAAAAAGATCTTTGTCTGGTATTAGAAACAAGCAAGCTGCTGTGACTTTCAGATACCAGAATGTATTTCAGTGGTATCACAGCAACGTTAAGAGAGAGGAGGGAAAATTAGTTCAAACCAGTAAACCATGAAATTCCCTCACTAGAATGAATATTTTTCAGATATTGAAAGCCCTGGGAAATGGCAAAGTGCAAATTAGTTTCAAACATCTGCAGCAAGGACATACGTTCAATTTTTTAATTAAGGAGGGCTATAATAACTTATGATATAATGTTTTTAAATATGAGCATATATGCTAAAATGAAGTGCAATACAATAGGAGTATGTTTTCTTGTTGACAGAAAAGTGAAGAACAGAGAAAGCTTTGTAAGAACGTTCTGTGAATGAGAAGACAGTAATCATGTAGAAAATTGTCTCTAACTTAAGATTTTAAATGGGATATTTTTAGATAAAATATTTTACATCTGCATTAATTAATTAATTTACAGCTGCATTAATTAAGCAGCACAAATAGCACAAAGCAATCAGAGCTATCTGAATGCTACCATGACTAGTTTGTAGGTAACCATCATTCTGTGCTGGTGAGATGGGATTATTCCTTTCTTACAAGAGGTAAAAGTGGAAGATACTTCTTTTCTGCTCAGACCAACTGCACATCAAAGAGCTCACAACAGTCAACTGAGAGCCAAATTGAGACCATGGCTTCATTTTCCTAGTGATGCCATCAATTCAAACATTGTTGAAGACAAAAGACTGTTGTAAGCAATGTTTTCCATAAATAAAAAAAAAATTTAATCCCATATAGCATGAAGCATGAAAGGAATAAGAAAATTGCTTCCATTTTGCAAGTAGAAAATTGAGTATTGATACAAGCAGAAACAGAACTGGACTCCTGTATATTCTGGTTGTAGATTTTTAACAGCAGGGTTATGATTTGCGTCTACCTTGGTCTGTTTCAGCCACTAAAAGATTTTTAAAACAAAGGCCTTCACACAAAGCACCAGTGTCCTGGAGAGAAGTCCTAAAAACATTCAGCAGGGCTTTCTGATGTGACAACTCAAATCCCTCCCTCTCCTTAAATGGCTGGATGTAAAGAGTGATATCTAGATTTGTCCAGATTTAAATGTTGTGGCAATAATCTTGTCATTTGTACAGAAAAGGGAGTGGGGAGATAGCAGTTGTCTGCCTTCTTATTAAGCCTATTTCAGGATGAAGAGAAATTGAGCATAAAATGTGCAATAAAGCAGATGGAAAGACATCCAAAGCTTTTGAGATGGAATTGTTCATTCTTTTCTGCAGTTTGTGCTTGGTTTTTTATTTATTTTATATTGTGGGAAAAGGAGTCAACAATTTGGTTTTTCAACATTTTTCATGATCCTTTCATGTGAATCCCAACAAATCAAGTAGTAAGCACTGTGCAGTTGTCAAGAAGTCCCAATATTCAAGATTAAATCCACATTTTTACAACATGCTCAATTATTTCCACTTTGTGTCTGGAAGATATGCTGATATCTCACAGGTTGTTTTTTAGGAGAGCTTTTAACAGGAACTTCTAACAGAGTTAAACTCCAGAAAGACCAATAATTAAGATTTACATCAATAAAGCTGTCAGGTACGGGAAAGGAACTATTTTTAAGGCACAATAAAGAGCTAAAATGTCAATGAAGATAGTATACAGAGATATTTCAGGCTTGTTTTTCCTCCCATGGAAATCAACAGGAGTTTTGTGGTGAAGATAGCAGCAGAGTAAAAGAATAAAATATCTCATCAGAATATGGGAAATATTATTTCTATTTTCCATCTGGTATCTGTAAAGTATCCAAAACTGGAATATGTATAACAGTTAAGTCTAATTATAATTAAGCATCATCTTTCATGGAAGGTCTGTAGTTAAAAAAAAATGGAAGACAACACAGGAATAAGCTACCTAATGATACTTTTTAAAATGTATGAGAACATATTACAACATATTTTAGTCTCAAGTAGAACAAAGTTTTCAGGTAGTGATACAAATCTACAGTTGTTCACAAAATAGGGTCCTTGTATGGAAGGCCATGCTAAAGGTTTTGGAGCAACTTAAGAGAGGGCATCCACGTCTCTTGAAATCCCCAGACATTTGCATGTCGTAAACGGAATTTCACTACTCCCAGAGAAGTCCTTTCTTGTTAAAGCATATATGCACCTATATATATGCACACACATAGATATTTCCTGTTGTTACAGCAGTTAGGGAAAATCATGCACACTGCTTTCAAAAGTTCACTATTAATGGGTATGGAGAAAAGTGTGTATTGAAAGCAAGTGACTCTATTCTGCACTCTCTGTGGCAGTTTCCGCTAGGTATTTGGAATAGTCATGTTTATTCCCTAAAAAGCAAGGAGGACAGTTTATTCAACATGACTGAATGAACTCTCCTCAGAGGGTTTTCTCCTCATCGGAAACCCAGCAGCTGTTGAATGGCACTGCCCTGCTCCCCGTAAATAGTGCTCTGGCAACACCCTTTCCCATTCCAAGCAGCCATCCAACATCAGTGCATTCAGTGTACTCCTGCTATTGCTTGTATCCAAACAGCTGAAGCACAAAACATCCCAGACACATATGTGCAGGAAGAGGCAAGTTTTATAATTACTGTAAGAAGAAATCTTCCCGTAAGAGGAAATGCACTTCTTCAATTCCAGTGTTCTAGCTATTCAGAAATTTTTGTTTTCTAATAATCAGCAAACTAATCTGTCTTCAGCTGAGCTAGCACTGCCTTGGAAATCTGCAAGTGCCTCTAAAGTGCTGTGCAGCTCAGCATATTTTATAAAGTTGCTTGGAGGCCACAATAAAGTATATCTGATAACATTTTTGTATAAATCATTCCTGCACAACAGAACTCCAACACCAAAAGCTTTGATCTGACCCAGTAACATTTCATTCCTAGAAACTTATAAATAAAAATAAAATGCCTGATTCTCTCCTTTTTGTAGTACTCATTATATTTTAGTTTAACATTAAAATGGCATTCAGTAGATAGAGGACAGCAAGCTACCTTGAATAAATCACCGTGCATGTACAATGCAGCCTCTCTGAACGCAGGAACTCCTGGCAAAAGCTAAACTGGCAAATTGCACAGTGTCCAGCACCGTGATGTGGGGGAAAAAGAGTTTGGCCAATCACAAGCAGATTCCTCAACTTATAGAAAGTGCCATAGCAGAGCTTAGTCAGCACTTTGGTGATGAGTTATAGCTGGGGGAAGACCCTTGGCTGTAGAGTTTTTCTGTGCTGCTTCAGTGACACACAGAGCCTGTGAAGCTCTTGTGAAGGTATCACTGACTATTGTAGAGGGAAAGTGAAGGGAAGAAAAAGTGCCATTTTGAACTTGATCACAAAGGAATCACATAATGTAATATCTAATAATAATTGTATGTGCTGCTGTGATCAAGAGGATGCAAAAGCCAGCAGAATGACTAGAGATCAACAAAGGGAATAGAATATTTTAAGCATAGGTAAAATACCAAAGGACATTACTACCAGTAGCATTGCTACCCGTACTGCATTGATTTCTTCTCAATGTTGCCACCATTTATTTATTCAAAGAGGTTTTCTTTAAACTGCCATACTTGAAAACTGAAGCTGGGGTTGATACCCAGGTGGGGTTTTATCTGCATCATCAAAGGAAAGAAAGTGTCAGGAATGTGCCACTGATGTAGTACTTAATAGTGCTGCTCTTTAAGCCACTTAAAAACCATTTCTGTCTGTCACTGATTCATTTTTTCTGCATGGTTAACAAGAATCAAAAGCGGTAATATATGCTTTTGTCTTTCAAAAGGAATAATAGCTATATTTTTAAAGAAGGAATTTTTGTGTGAAAAATGCCATTGTTTTAATTCCATCATATTTCATTTCCTACCATAAATGCAATGGAAAACAAACCTGAGAAAGAAAGGAAGGAAAGAAAAGTGAGATATATCCAATCTGACCGGTTACTACTTCTATACTGGGTTTCTATTAGTCTCTGGAGCAGATTCCTGAGGAAGAGTCCTATTTCTTCAATTTTAAATACTTTTTAGAAGAAAGCACTTGAGATTATACTCTTGTTCTCCCAAAGTAGCTAAATAGATCTATACAAACATAAAGATTTTTTGGTGTTGACTTTCATGTATATTTAAATGGTTACATTTGCAGCTCTAAAATAAAGTAAATTCTAGAGATTGCTAAATGCTATTATAAATACCTCTGTGACAGATGAGTGGGGTGTCTGATAATGTAACTCTGTCCTGATAATTTAATACTTTGTTTTCTCCTTGCAGTCTGGTTATCATCCAGTATTCTTTAATGGAAAGTGGCAGACTAAAGGAGCACAGAATTGGCCGTCTTTAAACTGCTCATGAGCAGTTCTAAATCGCCTGCATGATTTTGAACCCAAGACCACCAACCGATATTCTCACTCGCCTTTACAGAAGCAAGTGGTGTCAATTTGAAGCAGACAGAGTTTCGTTCAGGGAAGAAATTAATACAGTTTAAAGTCAAAAGAGGTGGTAAGGTGGCCTCCTATATATATCACCATTTTAAAATTTCCTGTACAAGGTCTGATAACTTGATTTACTTTTTAAAAAGATCAACCTAGCCTGAAATGTGCTCAGAAGAAAGGCTGAGTCTTCTTTTCCATGAAAACAAACTCATCTAACCAGCATCAAATGAACCAGCTTTGAATAGTTACATCCCAGTATCAGACTGGGCTCATAGAGGCGTTAGCCAAAGGCCAATTACAAGCTGATCTAGCTAAAGCCAGTGTATTCTGGACTTAGGACAATCTGGATTTAGGCCAAGAACTAGGATGGAAAGAGCTTTACTGGATGATGAATTATCTCCTGCTGTCAGCAGACAGTAGAAAGACATGCATTCTCCTCCTCCTGGAATTACACGCCGTATGATAAGATAACGAGTGCCACTTAAAGGTTAGCATGAATCCTGAGAAATATGTTGTCAATTGCTTGTGATGCTATGCCTGCTTACTTTTTAATGCTTCTGTGACCATAATATGGACTACATATTGCAAATTTCATCCCTTTGCATCCCATGCAATCAAAACAACTCTCTGCCCATAAAGGGTGTACCCAAATTTAGTAGCTGGCTTTAAAGAAAAGAGATTGTTTAATATTCATATTGCTGGAATGCCTAAAAACTATGCTCAGGGTGATCAGTTATCCAGTGCCAAGTGCTTTGCAAATATAGAATAAAAAATGTCTTTCAGAGAGCTAATAAAGTGAGAGCAAGACTGTGGATGGAAAATAAGGAAAATAGGGGAGTAAGTGGTGACAACCAACATGGCTTCACTAAGGGCAAATTGTGAGCTACAAATTTAGTGACCTTCTGTGATGGGGTTACACACTTGGTTGGTAAGTGAAGAGCAACAGATGTCATCCACCTGGACTTCTGCAAAGCATTTGATACTGTCCCACAAGACATCGTTGTCTCTAAACTGGACAGTGGTGTATTTGACAGATGGATCACTCACTGGATAAGGAACTGGCTGGATGGTTGCACTCAAAGAGTTGTGGTCAAGAGCTCCGTGTCCAAGAGGACATCAGTGAAAATTTACGTTCCTCGGGGATCAGTGTTGGGACCAGCACTGTTAAGCATCTTTGTCAATGATTCTATGATTCTAGAGGATTCCCACAGAAAAGTAGGGAATGCAAGGAAAGAAAGTGGTTGAAAGTAACAAAAGCTTAGCTCTGCAACCAGCTGTATACCAAAGAGGGAGGACTGCAGGCTTAAGGCCAACTTATTCATTCAGCTAATAGAAGACTCTTTTCTTTTCAGACATATTAATATTATCATTGAGAATTTGTTAACTGGGTTCAGGGCATCCATTCCAGGTTCGAAATATAGGGGAAAACATCCAGAAATCACTTACAAAATGCACTTACAAAATGAATTTTATGGAAACGTATCAAAGACTTTTGCATCTCAGAATTTTCTGTGTTGAAGAAGTGTTTGATCTGGGTAAGGGCCTGGGTAAAAGTTCAACCAGCTGATTGCTCTGAAAATGTTGCATGTGTCTTAAAAGGTTGCAGCAAGAGTCACAGACAGCTCTGCTTATAAAACATCTAAACTCAAGAACAAGGCCAATTAGTTTTAGAAATTAAGGACATGCTAACAGTGCAATAAACATTAATCAGAATTAATGCTTGCATATGTTCTTACAGCCATGACATTAATCAAGTGTAAAGAGAACAGAAAGTGGTATATATGGCCAAATTTATGCTTCTCTGAAAAGGTTTTCCCACAGAGGCTCACATACTTTGGGAGGGAGCTCTACATCTTCAAATGTTTCAGTTGTATGTAATAAGTGTGATGGTGAAGGTAAAAGCTGTGCACAGTGGTATGTCCAAGAGCAGGACTGTTTGGCAGGAGGTGGTAGGACAGGGAGAAAAGCTGTGTAGGATTTGAAAAGTAACCTTATCGCCCTAAGCTGAGGAGCTTTCTGCATACCCTCTGTAAAATGGCTATCACACATTTTTCTGTGGGATAGGGGAATGTTTTCCTTATACACTGAAGCACATGCAAAGTCTCACTCCTGGTTGGTACAAGCAGAATACAATCCGTCGAGTCCCATGATTTGTCTGAGAGTTGGAAGCTGTGAGTGCCCAGTGCTCAGCACGTTCCAGATGTAGGTTCTCAGTGCAGTGACAGCTAGCAAGGTTACTCGTAAGGGTGAGGTGGAACATGCACATAAACGTCTATAGAATGTTTATGTTGGGGTTTTGGCCCCTGTCCTGGAGCATACGCTCTCAATTTAGTACTTGCAGTTCTAAGTATTGCCCTCTGAGAAGCTCTTTGTACCACTGTTCGAAATGCAGTCCATCAACTTGCCATTCCCTAGCTGGCTTTGCTGTTTCTTTGTTAGCTCTATTTTCTCTTAGACAAGAACACATATCCCTGTATCCAGAGGCAGTGTCAGAGGAAGGGAATGAATGCCTTTTTAAGTGCTAAACCGTAAACTTTTATCACTGTTAAAACAAGTCATCTAGACATTATTAATTCTTATGTGGTGAAAAAATAGGTGAAATAAAGAGAAAGTAAAAAGTTAGTATTTTTTAAGTAGTTTTGGACACATACGTTATAAAATAAAAAGATGGTCTTCACTGCATATTTAGCCACTGGCTAATATTCAGGCTCCTAGCTCATAAGTGGAGTTTCTTGGTGCTTAGCTAACTTGATATTAAATTTAATTTGTCTCCCCACCCAAGCAACTCATCCGAAAAGCTTAATATGTGCTTTTGAGCCTCCACAATCTCATGTCTGTGGCTAGGGCTGCAGTACAGAACATCTCACTCCAGAAGTACTCAGCAAGTGACTGGAGCTGCCACCTCCATGGAGGCAAGGTGCCAATTTGACCTGACGTGAGGCTGTTCACTCCAGGGAGCTGTCAGAAGGTGCTGAATTGGCCAGAGAGGAAGAATTGCTGATTCTCTTTACCAGCAACAACTGATCCACTGCCATGTCAAGAAATGCACGGTTTGTTCTTCCGTACCCATGTGAACATCAGGGTCAAGAAAAGCCTTAATCTGGTCTTTCCAGGAGTAAGTGGATACTGAAAGAGGAGAAAATTAATTTCGGCTTTGAAATCTTGTAAAATATCTCCATTCCTTTAGACTATAATAGTTTTCTAAACCCTCAGTGTTAGAGTACTAAATTCTACAGCACTAAAGCAATATAAAGCTCTAAATTCTATACAGACACATTAAGTCCCTCACCAAAACCCATACCTTCCTCTGAAAAAGAGCACTTTGATATCAAATTCAAAACTCCTGACCTATTTAGCTATTTTCTAAAGAATTTGTGTCCTCAGAAAAGGTAACATTATAACTCATACCAATTCTTCCAGTGGCCTTCTTCAACTTCAGACTCTGTTCTAATCTTTTTCATTTTTATTTCATACAGCTAGTTCTCACACCAATCTTATTCTCAGTCAAACTGCGGGTCATTCCATTCATGTTCTGGAGCAACAAAGACAGAAAAAAATTATACATGATTGAGATGCAGATTATAATGCTTGAATTTGTGTATGTCAAAGCTATTATATTTTTAAAAAAAAAGGAAAAAAGTTGCAATTGAAATTAGGAAAGGGTGGTACAGAGAGAAAGAGAAACAATTTAATGGATATGGCTCTCCATGGAATTATTTTTTCATTCTCATGAAGGACATTATTCCTGACACCAGTGAACTTGCAAAAAAAATTATTTTTAAAACTAGCAGGGCCATGGAAAACAAAAGTGTGTCCAATATAAAATTATCTAACAAATCATCCTGTGTGATATTTCTGTAATTCCTTGTTCTACTGAACAAAGCACGCTAAATCATTCTAACGGTCTTTGCAAGGTGTGAAAATAAACAGGCAAGAGTTATTGAATAATTCATTTAAGTGATATCTGATAAACAGAGAGGAAGAGCTTATGTTAAAAATGTCTTTGTGTATGTAGCAAAGACGTAGCCTTATGACTGGCCTGTATTTTGAGAAATTCACATTGCTAATGCCAAAGAAGTGTTTTCCTTGCGACAGTTTTGCCATTCAGCTGGTAGCATATACCCTCGAACACTGTGTTGGAAGGCAAAGGTAGTAGATCCATGCAAATAGAAGCAAGGACAATCAGGGATAATTTAGAACTGTCATCAGAGATTGTTTATGTTATTTATTTAAAATAAGTGGGTGATGTATATTTACCAGGTACAGAAAACCGATACATTAAAAGCAACGGTTTGAGTCATTGAGAGGCTAATAGTGTTCTCTGATACTGTAAATAGCCACAAAAAGGCCTGTCATTTCCTTTTTTTGTGTTCTTTAGGTTTTTTTGTTTGTTTGTTTGTTGGTCGGTTTGGTTTTTTTTAAGTCAAGCAGAAGAAGTATTTTATGACTTGGCAGAAATATTTTAGCTAATTGTATCTCAGAGAAGATTCTACTAACTTTATCATTTAAATACAAAGATACCATTGTAAAGCATGAAGAAGAAAAAATGAAACAAGCAACCCATAACCAAACAGCAAAGTAAATTAGAAGCTTGCGGCTCTGCAGGGGAAAACTGAAATGTCCTTTGTGCACTGCATTTCCACTACAATCAAATGCAAAGTTACCATTCTCAGTCTCACTGTTACAATATTCAGCAGGCACTAGATGGGAAAAATGAACTGTGCAATGAAAGAAAATGAAACTTTAACTGCATGCTATTTACTAAAAGCATATTGAAAACAGAAATGAAGATAGCTAGCAATGAGAGAGCATGGGGAACCTGCAGAATTGATCCTTGATGATATAACTGAGTGCACCTCAGTTTTTTCCTGTTACTTCGGCTACAGATCATGTGAGGATGTCTTCCAAGTGTTCATTTCCCAGGAGGGTTGCTAATAGTTAAAAAAATTAAAACTTACATGGTAATAAAAACTAAACTGGAAAATAAATATGCAGTAAGTGAGAACTATTATTCTGAACATTTATTAGTTTGTATGTGTCCTAAATCAGAATTTCTTTACTAACATAGCTCAAGCTGTTAGCAGAACATATTTGAATTTATGTTTAGCTTTATGTAGAGTTTTTGGGAATTTGAACAGTGGGAGTAGATTTGAAGGAATGTAAGTGAAAGAGAATTTGTTATCTAATAAATATGGCAACAATGGAAGAGCTACTTAGAATGTCTAATGTGAAAGGAGTGCAATCATTCCATAGTATATGGGCAGAAAAAGGGCTCCTGGCTCTAAAAAAAAAAGGTTTATTAGTTATTCAGATGCCTAATTTGCTATAACTCTTGTCTACCAGCTGCTGAAGTGGCACCAGCATTTGAAAGTGACCTGAGCTGACTCATTTTATGGCAAGAAATGGAAAGATGGAATTTACTGGCACGCTGAAGTTATTTAAATGCCAACATACATGCACATTCACTCACTTTGCCTGGCCATAATTAAAAATGTTAACTCCACCCATTAAAAAAAAAAATCTAAAAAAGCAAGATTGACCTCCTTTCATGACGTTCTTCGTTGCCAGGGTGTACAGCTCCTTCACCTGATTTCTCTTGACATACACAACCTTTTGGTATTCTGTGTACAGCCTTTCTGCCTATAAGAGGAGTTGAAGTAATGGTGGCTATTTCACCACCAGCAGATAATTTTGCAAGTGCAGATTTCTCCAGTGTACTGGCTATAAACTTTGGTAGTTTCAATGCATATATTATTAACCATAGCATAAAATATGAGACCACTTAGGATGCAAATTAGGGACAAAAAGATGTTCAGGGTGAAGTATTCTGAGAAGAAACCAGTTTTTAAACATCATCTCATTGTGAGTACAATGAATCCATCAGCCTATCTCAGGCCTGGATGGCTTGCTTAGTCATGAAAAATATGTTTTTTCGGGTGGTCTTTACATAGTTAGAGAACACTGAAGAACTCTAATCTGAAAAAGATGAGAGCAGACATACTTCATGGCAAGGAATAAAAAATTGGCATTTCCTGGCACACTGTAGTTATTTAAAATAGATTTTGACACAGTGTTAGCATTTGAAATAGCTGTACATTTCTAGAAATGTTGAATATCCAACGACAGCTAATTCCTTAAAATACATCTCCCTTCCTATTCCTATAGCATCACCTGTAACACATATGGGTTGAAAATTCCTTAATTTTTATTTTTATATTTGTTTTTTCCAGGTGGTAAGAAAGTTTGAAGGAGAGAACTTCCTCCATTTACTGATTTCAATATACATTAACATTCAAAACTCTGTAATGAGTACAAAAAAAAAATCATTTAGGAGTCTTTGCAATAATAATAACAACAACAACAATAATGATGATAATAATAAATTTGGCCAAATTTTAATCAGAATCCTGCTAATGCATTGTTTCTTGATGTAAATGTAACAAGGGTGCTTCCACACTGAGCTAGCCTTATTCTCCCCAAATGAAAAAAAGCTCTGACCTCTTCTGCATCCATGGAAAAGAAGATATTGCAGGCATAAAAATGAGGACATTTATGGAAGAGGAAACATGCCAGTAACCTCATAGGTGGGATAGCTGTGATGTGTCAACTTTAAAGTCCTTAGGTGTCAGTGGTAAAAGGAATTGCTTTCACCTCCTGGTGTGAACATTTGTATGCTAAGTCTGCTTTCTAGGTCTTCTTATAGGAGTTAAGTGAATCAAAATACTTGGGGCAAATCAAAGTTAAGCAGTGTCTTGGAGTGACTGTATGATACTGTATTCCCTATCGCCTGCTCTATGCCAGACATGAATCCTGTGCCTTTCTGTGTCTTTAAGCTGGGTCCGAGACAAAGGGAGAAAAAAAACTGAGTGGTTTTGGGTTCAAGGACACAGATGTTCCTGCTGCTGCGGAACAGAGAAAGCACCTTCCTGCTTTTCCCAGCTCTCAGTTCCTTTTCTCAGGAGAGAGTGGAGAGTTAAACTCCTTTGCTTTTATGCTAGTCTGCTAGCTGAGGCAAGAGAGTTTTTCCCTGGGACTTTGGTTTCTTCTTCTTCTTCTCTTCTGGACTGTTCAGCAACACCAGACCATCATCAGGAGACCCTACGCCATGGCCCGGGGGGGCCCACGCTGAACCCCAGCTCCGGAGAGGAGAAAGCCACATCCACAAAGGGCTCTGAAACCTACCCAGGTTCTCTCCACAGTGAGAGGGTTTTTTTATTCAGCATTATTTTCTTTTTTCTTTTCCTGTGCCTGCGTGCACTTTACTTGTTAGATAAATACATTTTTTCATTTTCCTCCGAGGAATTTCTTCCTGAACCTGGTGGGGGAGGGGTGGCTGTAACCTGCCTTCTATCAGAGGACGTTCGTTTCAGACGTTCCTCCGAATTTTGTCTCAAACCGGGACAAGCACTTAAGTGCTGTGCAAGCTTTAGAGATAACCTTACACCGGTTATGTTAGTAACGAATATAGAGCTTTCCACTGAGTTTCTAGACCTGATATTCAGATACAGGATTAAAGCTGCCTCTGACAAGAAACTGTAAAAGTAATGGGACAATGATACGTTGGATGATATCCTATATAATATTTTTTTCCTATTTCATTTTTTTTCCCCAGCAATAATGCATTTATTTGCTGATGTTATTCTAACTACTTCATATGGAATCTGTTAGGGGTGACTTAGCCTGTAATGCTCTCACACAAGTTCAGGTTGCCAGTTCCTTTTTGCTTCAGTAGAAGCTAAGATTTTTCTACCATTGACTGATTGCAAAATATATAATTTCTGCCTAATTTGCACCTTTTTTTGGCCAGCGTATAGCTACGAACAGATTTTTAAATATTATTTATTCATAAGTATTAACTCATAAACAGTATTTGAAATTCTTCAGTATGCTTACATATATTAGAACAGTAGTATTATTAATTGTACTTCTGTTCCATGGGATTTTGCAGGAGCTGACCTTTGCTATGTGAGCCAATTAGGCCAGTTAGAGTGTTCCTCTGCTCTTCTGAAAGAGGTAAAATTAGCAAATATCTTGTTATAACTTTCCAAAAGAGGTGGAAAGCTGAAAAATTTGTGTTTGAAGTCCTCCCAGTTAATCTCTGTGGACAAGAGATTTCCACACAATTAAATTACATATGCAGATTTTAAAATCTAATCTCGGTTCCTCTCTGAAAATTTTTGTCTGTTCTTTGCTAGGAAGAAGCCCATCACAAACATTGAAGATGATGTTTCTGAGTTCAATAATATTTATTGAAATTTTTAGGTTTTGAGCCCTTTGAAATGGAACCTCTTCTGTGAGCTCTTATGGTCCCTTATGTATCAGGGAGATAAATCCTAGATTTTAAATCTTTGTCCTGTACCACAACATGATCGATGCTTTGGAACTTCCATAGAGATAATTTTGACTATATGGACGCAGAACTGATGTGTTAGCTGTTACTTTCCAGAATTAGTCAGGGGAGAAAACTGCTTGCCTTAGGACTTTTTATAATAATATGCATAAAAAGGGTTTTCTTCAACAAGTATTTTTAATTGTTTGCAGGTAGCTGAAACAAAAGCAAACAACACAGAAACACACACAAGTTCGAAACTAATCACTACAGAATTTCCATTTTAAAGGTTAACCAATTTTCTTTACTTCATTTACCATTTTATAAAAGGAGAAGAAATTTAATAAATTAAGAAAGAATAAAGGAATTCAAGACTTAAAGTCCATATGTCTAAAACAGTTTCTGGCACTTTGGTTTGTACTTATATAAAGAATACTTCCATTCTAAAATACACTAGTTTAAAGGAGGCAGATTTAGAATTAATCTAAACCAATAAGTTATTCAAAAAACAAGGGTACAAGATAGTCTAACTGGGTTTTTCCCTCTTTTATAACTAAGGCGGAGAAATTTTACTTCAAACATATCGACTAATTTGGTAGTTTCATTTAAGTTTCAGTAACCAGTTTTCTCTGAAGCCAAGAAGAATTTCTATCCAAAAGTTATGTCTAGTTTTCTATCTAAATAGACAGACATGAAACACTTCTCAGTAAAATTTTTATCAAAATGCCCCACAGAAGTTGAAAAACACTGATGAATCATTCCTCTTAAGAATTAGAATTCAACGAGTGTGCTATATTTATCAGAAAGGAAGTTCAATTTTCTTTCTCAAGAGACATTTTTCGATTCACATTTCACCATTTTTTTTCTAGCACTCCCTCTATTTTATTATTTTGATTGGGTGATTCAACTCTCTAGCAATGGAGATGACAGTTCTCAATGTTCTTAAGGCCAGCTCAGAGAATGTAGGTAAGCTTTCCCAAATTTCTGATTCACAGAAGTTCCACTGTTTTGTGTTCATTAACTGACACTCAGAGCTGAAGTTAAGCACACCTTTCAGAAAAGCTCCTCATGTTGATTTTTGAACTACTGTTTGCACAGAGCTCATCACAGGCCTTGGTAACAAGTCCCAGTAAATAACACCTATCCCTTCAAACTGGCACATTAGTTTGATCTCAGTGTTATGGCAAAGAATTCGGTATCACTTATTTAAGTTTACTTCCAGGTATTTGGTATTACTGCTTTTTGTTTTCTAGACAGAATTATCTTTTATCTGTTTTCAAATGCTTCAAGACTGATAAAAGTACTTCTTAATCCTCTGTTTGATGAACTAAATTGATTGAGATCCTTAAATCTCTACCTGTAAGGTATAGTTTCCATCTCTTTAATGATGCCTGGGCTCTTCTCCACCCTAGGTTAGTTTCTCAAGATCCTTCTTGAAATATGGACACCCGAACTGCGAAACATGTTTCAGTAATGTTCACATCAGTACCATAATAGTTACATCCCGAAGGAAAACATCACATCAAGTTTCTTATTGGAGTTAAAATTAGCTATCACCATGATCATAATACCTTATTTAGAGTCATTGCTCCCTAGGGTGGAGTCTCCTGTCATAGATGATTGTCCGCATCTTTGCTTCAGATGTAAAAACCATCTGTCCCCTATTGATGCACCTAGAGGTTTACCTGTGAAAAAAGTTACGCATATTACTCAAAACTTGAAATAGAGAGGTAACATTGTAAGTGGCTCAGAAAGTTCATTTTTTTACAACTTGTTTTTGAATTGTTGCCAGCAAACTGCCTGTTGAGAAATATGAATCTTCCTCACCCTTTCCAGTTTCACAGTTCCCAGTTTGACTGTGAACTGGTAAAATTAGACTTAAATTGAATCAGTGTATATTGTGTAATTCGCCCTTTGTCTTAAAGTTTCTTGTCCTACATGATGGTACTGTTCTAGACATTACTTTAAGTTCTATTATATATTTAACTATTAACACCTCTTAAATGATAGACTTTCTATTTTAAAAGGCAACCATAAATACCATGCCAAAAGTAGCAGCAATATACAATCCCTATTTTTAAACATCATATGATTGCAAACACATGATTAGATTAATCACTTTTAAAAAAAATAATGAAAGCAATTTGTGTATTTAAAACTAAGCATGTACTTAATTACTCACCAGTTTCCCTTTTAAAATATTTCATCGTTCTGATTCTTTCTGCTTCTCTAAAAATACCATAGAAAACTTATTCACACAGAGCTCTGGCCAGCAGCCGTGAGATACTCCCAGGTTAGAGGGCCCTGCAGAAATAGTCACATATCCTTTGAATATTCCTTTCTCAAACTGCAGATTCTCTTTCTGGACCAGCTCCTGCTGTCTCAGATGCCATTTGGTGCTGCTGGCTCTGGTGAAAGCAGCAGCAGGAGCAGCTGCAGCAAGAGGGGCAAGGCTGCCTGCCTGCCTGCCTGAGATCTGTACCTTGACTTAATTTCTCTCGTTACTGTGAGGTAGACACACGTTTGTCTTGTATACCTGAATTGTTAGGATGTGTCTTTCCGTAGAGAACTGTTTCTGAATCTTGCAATAGGGAAAACAGTGAAAAGTAGAGGGACCTAATTTAAAATAGTCTAATGAGTATGTTATCCAGATAAAAATTTGAGACATTTTTCTGATGAAAATCCACATAAATGGGGTTAAAAGCCATGTTTCATCAAGCATCCACCTTCTGTGGAAAGTATGCTGCGCGGTCCATTTCTTAAACTGGCTTAACAAAACTGGCAGCTGCTTTAAGTCAGTATTACCTCTGGAATGGGTTAGGTGAGTTCTAGTGATGAGCAATAGTTTCCATGGGCTTTCTTTGGGAACTGCAGATAATCCCACTGCCAGTGGTCCTTCTAACACAGTGAAGTTTCCCTTGCTATTTTCAGTTTTGTATATAATCAATCTCCATATACTTTGGATCCCTAATACTTAAGGTTAGGAATTTTTCAGCCAGGATTTTGGTTCTGGCCTTTACAATTTTAAGCTAGATTCTGAAAACTTCATACTTCTTACCATTTCAAACATTTTTGTCCATTCGTGTCAGACCAATTTGCATGATCTAAGGATCATTCCAAAGGATTTCTTCAAAACATTTCCACTGTTTTTCAAAAGGAAACTGAAATCCAGGGTCCCATTTGGGATTTTTTCTGTGGGGAAAAAAACCTTGGGACATCAGTACTGATAATCCCATGGAAGTGGATAGGAACTGCACAGGTTCTCCAGCTGCTGTTTGAAAATAGTCTTGTGTTTTTTATACCTGACCAGAGACAGTTACAAATTCGTTTAGATTACATGAGTAGAGAGAGCATTTTCTTCTCTTTAGTATGCCAATACTGTCAAGTATTACTGAAATAGTAAACCCTGCAGCTGAATCAAATTCCACACAAGCGCCTTATCCAAATTGCTGTGGCTGTTATCTTAAAGTGCATTGTCTGAATACTGTAAATGGCAAACTTTGTTTATTGGGCAATAATTCCTTTTCTGGCTCGAACACTTTTCTAATGGAAAAATTTACTATAATAGGAGTTTTTGCTCAAGAGTGAAATTTAAGACATTATTGAATTTTCTGAAGCAAAATATCTACAGAAGAATTGAGTGTTATCTTTTTGTTAGAGATGAAAGATGTACTTAGCAATGTGCATTCTTTCTATTTTCCAGCAAAGGAAATGTGCTTACACTCATCTGCAGTTTTCTTCATATTATCCTAGGCACTTCTGATAAATGTTAGGGTCAGGATAAGAATGAGAGTTCAGCCGTAGAATAGCTTTGAAGCTTGGAATGGCCATCCCTTAATCACTGCAGTGATCCAGTCCTCTCCATATTCCTAGTAATACTTGTCATTTACAAGCCACAGCATTCTTTTTTCTTCTTAAATGTGGTACTGGAGAGTTCTGGCTAAGATTAGATACCCTGAATGACAAAACAAATTAGTGGAGACTCTCAGTGTATGAAGTTAAGTCATGTTGTATTTGTTTGGGAAACTAATCTTAGTACCAGCACCTGAGAATTGAAAACCCTTGAGTTACAGGTACCTTCAAAGTAAAGTGGTGTTTTAATTGTTAAAAAACATAGGCCAAGCAAATATGGAAAATGGAAACCTGTCAACGCATTTGTCTTGGTAAGTATATTTTAGAAAGGGTAGCGTGATATATTAAAAAGCCACCATACTAAGATTAATCAGATAATTTAAAAAGGGGATAACTTTGTTAGATTTTAAATTATTGATATAATACAGACATTAAAAATAATTAGACATGTTAAATATGTAATATATTGGTCAGATTTGTAATACCTTTTAAAATACATTTGGGGGTTGGAACTAGATGACATTTAAGGCTCCTTTCAAGCCAAATTATTCTATGATTCCATGTTTGGGTTTTGTGCGGTTTTGTGTGTTGGTTGATTTTTTTTATATTGAATAAAACAAAAATGTCCTCTCCACATAATCCAAGTCACAGCATTAAAAAAGAGCAAGAATATCTTCCCTGTACAGTAAGTCCTGTAGTCCTTAACATTTCTGGTAACTCATGCAGTGTATTTTCTAAACAGGAAAAGAGCTGGGAAGCAAGGACAGAGAAAGAAATGGTACCACTTAAAGCTCTATTGCTTCCATTAATCTTCATGCACAGTTTTTGTTGTTCACTGCACCTCAGGCAAAACATTTCCCTCCAAATATCCAACACCCTTTCTCTTTCATCCCAGTTTAGGAAAGCCCTGGCTGGGTGGTGGTAAATATTTGTAAACTGGAAGGTATGTAAGAAATCATGGTGTAACACGTCAAATGCCAAAGTCCTCAAGCCGTGTGGTTCATCTAGATAAGGGCAACTTGTGACAAAGTTTTATGAAAAGATGAGAGCACACTACTTCCTGGTCACTTAATTCCAAGAACTCCAGAGGCAAATCCCAAGTTAGCGGATGTTGAAAACCCCAGAAAAGAATAGGCAATGATCACTTAAATGAGCAACAAATGTGAGACGATCATGACAGAATGATGATTTGTGCATTATTTTATGTAGAATGAAAGGAATTCAAGTCCTGTGAAAGAAATGTGCAAGAGCTAAGGGCATGCAAAGTGAGTTTAGAGGTATTTGATTGAACAAATGTCATTGCTATCTTGGAGTTTAGGGCCATGTGTCAATAGGTGGAAATACGAGTAATTTTAGAAAAGGGTACATAGATTAAATTATACAATCTAGGTTGATGGAAAGAGTGCAGGAGACAACAAGAGAAGAAGCAGAGTTAGAAGTGAAGAAGGTTCACAGTCAACAGGAGATTGTGCTGAAAGCTTTAACAAATAAATTAAAGGCTTGGAAATAAGTATTTTTTCAGTAATACCTTTTCTAATTAAACTATCCTAGTAAGAGGATGCTTTGCAACAGTCAGTGAAGCCCTCTGGGTTAAGACCTCCTTTATGAAAGTGTTTTACTCTTTGACCCAACAAACTACATCACTTATATGCTTTGCATGCTCTTCTTTTAAAGTTGATGCCTGACTGGATAACCTAAAACATAAATTTTTTTTAAGTCAAGATGGGTTTTGTTGCATTTAGCTGAATACAAGGAGTAGGTGCAGATTGATAGAGTAGAAATACAAGCCCATCTGATCAAGTCTCTCTTGTATCCTTGAAAGCCTAAAAACTTGACAACAGGAGGTGAGTGGAGAGTGCAGAGAGAAGTGGTCTTGACCCATATAAAATATTGACCTACTGATTAGCAATAAAGATAATTTTAGTTGAAAATAAAAGAAAAAAAAATCAATTTATATTTTGTTAAATGCATGTGGACAACTGACAATAGCATCTACAAATGCTGAAGAAAATTAAATCTAAGAATAACATTTCATAAAGAAGCCTCCTTATTGAGGAAAGGCAAGAGCAAAGAAGACCTTCGATTCAACATATGGAAAGAAAGGTGTTTAACATGCTTAATTAGTTAATTTCGGCAGATTTCATTCTGAGTCATTCTAATTAAGATGGTGAAAGATGAGTCTTTTTGAAAAAATTGAATTGCTTCTGAGTCAGAGGGGAGGTTTAGGTTGGATATTAGGAAAAGGTTTTTCACCCAGAGGGTGTCAGGCACTGGAACAGGTTCCCCAGGGAAGTGGTCACAGCCCCAACCCTGACAGAGTTCAACGAAGCCTTTGCACCAATCTCTCAGGCACATGGGGTGACTCTTGGGGTGTCCTGTGGGGATCCAGGAGTGGACTCTACGATCCTGATGGGTCCCTTCCAACTCAGCTTATTCTATGATTCTACTTGACAAAAAGAATTTCTTTTAAAAGTATGCATAAAGAAATAGTTTGATTTCAGTCACCATGAATGATCACAGTAAATGACTGTTCTCAGCAACATTAAAAAGCCATACTATGAAGTAACGCTTAAAGAAGTCTCAAATTTTATGTGCAAACCTGCACTGAAATATTACAGAACTACAGAACGGGAAATTCTGCCAAACCAAATTTGCCAAACCAAAAAAGCTTGATTGATGTAATAAAGCTAATGTGCAACATGAAGAATTAGAAAATTTCTGATGTTAGATTTTGATGGAAGAATTACTGCAACATGCCATAAAACCTAGACAAGGGTACAAAATACCATTTTGTAGTTTTCCAGACATAAAAGTACTTTCACTTAGGCTCATATTTATTTTGAGGCATTTTCAAGCAGCAATTATTTTAGAAAAAGTTATTACAAATGCCTTATTTCTGGATGTGAAGAAATACTGCTTAATAGAGAGTTACCATTTCTCTGATTTGTCTAAACACTATAATTGGCCTTTTGCCTGTGCTTTTCTTTTAAATTAGTTTTGTTTCATCATTTTTGCCATCTTATGGAGGTTAGAAACTCTGCAGAGTAACGTCACTGCTATCCTACTTAGTTTTTCAACAAGACAAATTTAATCTTATTTCCAGGTGTCTTCAATACTCCTGGGGGGGGGGGGGGTTTACTTTAGTCTTAGACAGCGAAATAATGTATTTGATCTTTTGAAGAAGTCAGCCCTGTGACATATCCTACCTCTCTGTGTTACATGACCCAAATCCTTCATAATACTCTGTTTTCATCAGAGTATGTTAAACTTTCTATTAAAACAAACCCGGGTCTTCAACACACTTGATCATGTTAATGTGAGAAACTGAAACAGATGGAAAACAGGTTTAATGCACCTGAAATATAGTTCAATCATCTTTGTTAAGAAATTATGAATTAAATGTGGCAAATTTATTCAACTCCTGTAGCTAAGGAAAAACACAATTCTTTGTGGGCTTCTGTATCTTGAGAGGCTCTTCAACTAAAGGCTACATATATTTGTGTGAGCTATTAAATGGCAGAGAAACTCTTCATATTCAGCTAAGCTTTTTCTAGAGACAGCAGCTTTGTATTGCTGCCCAATAAATTTCACACTTTGCTATTCCCTGCTTCTACTCTTTAGCAGTAATCCTAAAGATGAATGCAAAATGAGTTGAAAGTGAATTGGAGTATGCTAATAGCTCATAACTATTTTTCACGAAAGAGAAGCTTTCTTCCAGAAATCCTTATGAGTAAAATAGATCCCTGAAAGAATCATCGTTAGAAAAGACTCTCCTTGCCAATTTGCTTAGAGGGAATGATGGATGGAAAAGGGATGTTAAACACTAAGTCTTTACAGAAGTCTATTCAAGCCACCAAAGATTGTTGAAGCTTTACCTGTACTTCAGAAGTGTAATTTCTTTTTTTAAAAATTAAATAGAAACAAATCAGTGGGTGGGTGATGGTGTAGTTTTATCACATATGAATGATGGTACAAGTGA
The DNA here is from genome assembly GCA_014706295.1 of Lycocorax pyrrhopterus obiensis. Classification (NCBI taxonomy): domain Eukaryota; kingdom Metazoa; phylum Chordata; class Aves; order Passeriformes; family Paradisaeidae; genus Lycocorax; species Lycocorax pyrrhopterus. The sequence goes on along the minus strand of JACSVZ010000002.1, from coordinate 95,177,045 downwards.
TAGCTCTTCCCTTTCAAACAAAATGTGATTGTCATTAAAAACACACTTTGGTGTTATTCATCATGGGGACAATTTTCCTGTGTTTAAAACTTTACAACCAAATTCCAAAAAGGTATGAGAGAAGGTTGTCTTACCTAAAGTGTGAGCTTGACTCATCATGGATGGCAGAAAAAAGTGTAATGAAAGCAATTTAGGTGTCTGCTAAGGTGTTAGACTATAAATTTAATTATGATAGGTGCTAATCCACAGGGATAACAAAGTCATCTATTTTATTGATTTTTCTTTCAAGTAGCAGGTTGTCAGCTGGTGATCACTGTGGAAACTTTGCAGGGTATTAATCACAAATAAGCTGCTAGTTCAGCTCTTAGGCTGCTACAAGTCGTCTGTGCTATCTCTCCTTAGTTGTACGGGTAGATAGACCCACATTCTGTTCCAACCTCAAAGTAGCCCCGGACCCAAAAGAATGAAGAAAGCTCTGAGAGGTCTCTTTGCACATGTAGGAAATCTCCAAACAGGGCAGGCTGTTGTGAGCTACTTGGCGTGGTCTGGAGATGCAGCCTGAAGTAGGAATACTGCTTTGCTTCACTCCACAGCTCCAAAGTACCCAGGGATTTACTTGTAGAGAAATTACTTGGGGTCCATAATTACTTGTATTTTTGTATTTTTTTCACCTGGCAACAAGGCCAGGGTGTAGCCCCCTCCGACAGGTCGCCCTGGACCCTGGGGAGGCTCCTTGTTCTCCCATGGTCTCCCCTTTGCAGGGTCGCGGAATTAAAAAAAAGACTTATACCTTTAATCCTCTCTTACTATTTCGTAGAATTCTTAGCCATACAGGTCTCCTGTCTTCTTCCTGTCCCTCCCCCCCCCGGATGTTTTTGTAGGCTGTGCGGCGTGACCTTCCAGGCGACAGAGAGCTGAACACAGCAAACGAAGCTGTAATCTACGAATCAGAATCAGCTATGAAGTTGGTACGTGTGTAGAATATCTCTCGAGACTAGAGCGAAGGACACACAGCAAAAGCTTACGGGATCAGCCCGTTATGGTCCAGGCTGGGACAGAGCAAACTCGTTCATTACTGACCTAGAAGGATATTTTCTGTTCCCTTCTCTGCTGTGTCAGCGCACGCTCAACTATCCTCGTACAAAGGGAAAAAGGGTTTGTTCGATGGTCGCATATTAAATTGTTAGATAGCAGAATCTCATTGAACTCACAGCTCATCAGGACCCTGAGCCCTACATCTTTCGTTGCCGTCCAAGTATTAAAAAATTCTACAGACTCTCATATTTTCACTGATTCACACAATGTTAAGTATTTATCCTTTTGCATTCTGAGTCACAAGTTCTCAGCACATCCATTCCTAGTAGTTATTAAGATCTTGTCTTCATTATATCATACAGTATGTCTGCTACAGGAAGGCATATTATATTATAGCCATTACAAAATGATGAGTTAGAAAGAAACAACAAATGAAATTCATGTCAAATTTCGTTCATCAAATTTTAAGAGATTATATCAGTTGTATGAGAGGAACAAGGCTTCTTATGCTGAGGTCTTCAAACTTGAAGTAATAGCATATATACTTGAGTCTACTAACTAATATTATATAATTAAGTCTCTTAAATGGGGAAACATCCATTAAGGTGAATCTTATTAGAGGAGGTATGATGATTCTGAAGCGTCTCTGGCCTTTACAGAAACATGTGACTAATAAAGAAAGCCTTTTTCACTTGAAAACTCTCCAGAGCACGTCTTGGATCACAACAAATGCCAAACTATTCTTCATCCTATTTAACGACTATAAAAATCATTAGTATGAATTCATATTGTTGCAGACTCAGTCACCTATGAAGAAAAGAAGCAATAATCACTACTTATTATACTTTGGAGCCTATCAAGTAGAGGGCACACCCAAGGTTGCAAATCGCTAATGTGACAGAAGAAGAAAATATATGTAATATTTAAATTATTTTACTGGCATCCAAACATCACGTGAATACCTATGAACACCAACCACTACCATTCAGAATAGGGGCAGAGAAGTGGTAGACGTTCTCATTCAAGTCTCTATGTTCAAAGTGTGGTGCATGACTTAATAGGAAAAAAATACCAATCACTCACACCAAAATAACTCAAAAAAATTAAATCTGTAGTGTGTCTCACAAAACTGTGAATTTCCTGGGCATTTGTATCAAAGTGTAACTTTTTTGCTAACTTCAACTGAGCTTTCCACTGCAACGCCCACCTACAAAGTTGCGACATGTTGAAATATGGACTGGAGATCAGCAACCATATGACCACAGTCCTAGGGATGAATATTTCGTGTGTCCAGGGGTTGCACAGGCGAAGCAGACAAGACAACATTTGCACCTAAATCAGAGCTCCTTGCCCCAATGCTCAATCGTAGAAGGCTATTGAATTGACGCGAGTGATGTGGCATAGCATTGATACAAGAATACAAAAAGTGCAACAAACTGCCTGAAAGGTGACATCAAGAACAGGTAATAATGCGTCATGCAATCATTCACATGCAAATAAGCATTGCAGACAGACGACTGTAGGGGTAGGGGACTCGTTGCGACTACGACCACTGAGCATCTACGAATGCAACTGTCACAGAACCACTTTGTTGCTAAACATCCATTCCTCTTCCTTGCATTTGCTGATAGTGTGCAAAAAATGGCCCTGATAATCCTCAATCTCGCTCACTTACAGGGTGCATTCTGTGCACCATAACCAGGCAGACACAATATTTCATAACTTTTATTTATCTTGCTCGTGTCACTAAGCTTTAGTATACGGCATGCCATGGTACTCGACACAACTTAGACCTAGCAGCCCTTCAAAAAAAGCTTCCTTTTGAGTTTGGAAGGCTTTGCCTTAAGCCCTTCGCATAACTAGCAACTAGGTGATATGTCGTAAAGGGTACAGCAGAGTTTTGGGCACCTGGTACAGAAATCCAGCCAAAGTCTGTGTGTGGGCTGGATCTAGATAGTGGCATATAGCGTTCCTGTGCTCACAAAACCCAGCTTAGGCTTGCCTCTGCAGTTGGAAAAAACCAATATTCTTTACTAAAACTTCGCTCAGCTAGGAGTGTATCATCTCACAGGGGCTGTTTTGTGCATCCTACCTTTTATTCATAGATGCATCCCATAAGTAATGATGAAAAAATGTCTTTATTAACACAGCTTAGGAGATACCAATCAAGTAAATTTGCAATTTCTTTTCTTTGTAACTAAGTTCAATCAGCATAGAATAATGCCTTTTGAAAACATTTCATTCTAGAAAAGAGTCATCTATATTTTCACTGCCCATTTCATTTTCTACATCATGCGTTTAATCAATATGAACTATAATACAGACAGAAAATTTTTGCCAAGGAAAATTCGGTTTTACTGACGACAGCAACAAGGAATGATGGGAACATCCTCAATAAATGTTGAGATACATGGTAGCATGTAGCAGGAAATCCTACTTCAAAAATTCAAATTGGCTTGAATAGCACAGTGGTATCACATGGGTTACAGTCTCTGTCATGTCTTCCATAAAAAGATACTGACATGCAGGCAAGGTTTCTAGGTTGAAAGGACAAGTCCCTTCTGCAGATGTGTGCCAGAATTAACGCTAACTGCAGTCTTCCTGGTTCTTTTCTTTGGCAAGAGATGAAAGTGGGCTCATTATTTATGGAGTTAGAATACACCTGTAGATCCAATCCAGACATAGCTTGCCCAGGAATGACAAGCAAACAGCAGATCTGTGCCATGCTTGCCTGTGGCTGGCTGCAGCCATGGGAATTTACCACTATAAAGAGGTCTGTGTCACAGGCTGGGGTGCCTTTCCCTCTGGTGGTAAAATCTCTGTAGGGCTGGTGGAGCAAGCAGAGTCCAGCTGAGACCCAGAAGTGTGTCAATGCCCTCTCCTCCAGGGAGGAGGGCTGTCCCTGCTCCCGTTGGGTTGTGTTGGTCCCACTCAAGGCTTCCTTATGTGCTACAAAGCACCAGCCAGAGCAGCTGTCAGCCTGGTGGTAGTGCCAAAATGCCACTGAAGGAACCAAGCTGGGGTGAGCATTTGTTCTGCAGCCTGTGCTGACAGATTTGAGTAGCTGCTGTTAAGCTGCAACTGTTGTAGAACATTTTGTGATGGTGTAAATGACTTGTAATGTGTTGCAGCTGTAGGACCTACTTACCAAGGTCTCAGGGCACCCTACAAGTAAGTCAGATGTTCGAAGGTGCAGTGTTTGTCTCCAACTGTAAATACTCTCAAAGTTTGGAGATAATGAGTGATTTTTTCTATAGGCATTCATTTAGGTCAGAATGAGACTTTTCCTTGTTCCTGCTATAAAATATAGCCTTCCTATTATATATTAATTGTCCATTTAGAGATAGTGCTTTTTTTTTCAAAAAATAACTGTTTATACCCATACAAAAAGTGAAGGATTGAGTTCATTTGCCCTCCATGGTCTGCAGTGATAGCAGCAGGTGTGCTATTACACCTTCAGCTTTTCCACATGTTAGTATTTCTCATCTCATGGCATCTTTGTGCTCCCATGGGTACTGGCTGAATAACAGTGGAAATGACTAAAAGGAAATCTTGATTTATAGCAGCTGGATGC
>JACSVZ010000002.1:93859760-93964267 GCA_014706295.1 Lycocorax pyrrhopterus obiensis | reverse complement strand
AAAAAGAGAGATGTTGGGTACCACGCGGTAAACGGGTCAGTGTTTACTTGTTAACTTCCCTAAGTCTTGTTACCATCTAATGTCCCATCAGATTTTCTTACTGGGAACCAGTAGGGGTGTTATGAGGACTGCAAGGTTCCAATTGTCCCTTTTTATCAACTCTGTCTATTACTGGCTTTAGCTATCTCTTCTTTTTAAAGATATAGGGGTTAACTGACTGCACACGTATGGGAATTCATTCTTCTCTCCAATTGTGACCCTTAATGGCGGTCAATATTTATATCCTCCCGCTATTTCCTTTTAATGTCGTGGTTTGGACTTAAACTGACATGGGGGCAAGTTTCTTCTAAAACTTAATCGCGCTGTCTCTCAATTTTACATTATAAAAACCCCGTGGAAGGGGCGGGATTTATTTAGAAGGTTTTCTCCTACGTTCCGGGCTGAGTGCAGGACGGGAAGAGGGAGAGGGGAGGAAGGGGTGGGCCCCGTTGCCCGGCCCCAGCCGGCGGCTGGGGACGGGCACCCCTGCCTCTTGCCCTTTCTGCCTCTTGCCCCTTCTCTTAACGCTGCAGCACGGACTCTAAACTGTAAAGAAAAAAAAGCGATTCTTTTGAGCTGCGAGTGGCGATAGCTAGCCACAGGGCTGAGGTCATCTGACGCAGTATCCTGAGGAAGGGGGAGCCGGCGGAGCCTTCAGTGCAGCCAGCAGACTTCGCAACGAACAGAAGAAGACACCCTTTTCCTACATAGTGCACCCGGCAGCGCAGAAAGAGCAAGGGGAGGCTCTCTCTCCACCTTAAAGCCTGATAACACCCTACAACATGGCGACTTTCAAAACCAAAGAGAAAGAAAAACGGGGTCACGTGAGACGAAGCTACAAGGGCGGCGCTGCGTAGTCCCGCGCGGAGCTTAAAAATCTCCTTTCCTCGCCGTGGTATGAACTGTAATATTGCAAACTGTTTGTCTCTTTAATCCATGTTAAAGTACGTGGGGGGATGAGCATTTTTTTTTTCTCGAGTAGCTTGTAAAAAGTTAATACCGATGCTAAGCTATGTGTATAAAGCAGAGAAAGAAAAACTTATACAGCCTGGTGGCAGAGAAAAAAACCCTTATGTTCAAGCCAAAAAGAAAAAATGATTCATTCTTAAACGAGTAGTAACCCCATGTGAGGGCCTGTGTCTTGCAGTTGAAAAGAGCTGGGAGAGGGCTCATGGAAAAGAGATGTGTTACACCCTAGCAGAGATTGTTAATTCTAAGCAAACCTGCAAAATAGTGACAGTGTGCAAAACCAGGCAAGGCAAAAAAGAAACCCCTTTTTTCCCTTCCTAGAATTGTAATACTGATTGGGAGAGGGAAGAGTGAGAGAAAAAAAGAGTTCTGAAAGTTTGTTCTGTTGTAGCCTTTCCATCTAAGTCTGTTAATAAATCTCTTATATTCTGCCAAGTAGTGTGCCTGCTTTGCTTGCCTCTTCTAATGCTTATCTCACAAAAAAAAAACATCAAAGAGTAATGTATATAATTTAGCTTAAAAACCCACTACACTTCCCCAGCCCAAACTTCTTTGTAAATTTTTTCCTCATCTTTTTGACCAAGTTTTAACACTTTAGCTGTCATCTTCCCTTCTTCTGGTATGACCCCTATTCCTAATTGCACCTGCAAATCCCTCCCCAATAAGTTGCAACCTGCCCTAGGAACTAGTAAGACATCTCCCATCCTATTCTGGTTTCCCCTTCAATCACCACATTTTTAATGACAGGAACTTGAAACCCTTCCCCTTTTGCTCCTGTCACCTTCGCAGTGTCACTACTCAAATCACACCCTCTTGGAATATTTATTACACAAGTTCTTTCTGCTCCTGTATCAACTATAAATTCAAATTCCTCCTCTTGGGGGCCTACTTTTAAAGTTATCAAAGGCTCTAGATGGTATTTATCCCCCAGAAAATAGAGCCCATGACCCCCCTATTCTTCTTCTGGGTGTATCTCTTGAAAAATTTTCAGATTCCTTTTTAGATGACAGCATTCCCTCTTATAGTGCCCTCTTTTCCCACAATAAAAACAGGTATTTGCCACTTGTTCCTGGGATTTTAATGGTACCGAAATTCTATGTTTTCCTTTTTCTCTATCTCTGAACTCCGGATTTCTGGGTGTGGTATTTGGGGGCATCTGGTTCTCCTGGGAGTTATTTTCCCGCATAGTAGCTACCATAATTTTTGCTTTTATCTTGGCTTTTTCCTCATCTCTTCGTACATAAACCTTTTGAGCTTCCTTTAGAAATTCATTTAATGACCGCTCGTGCCAATCATCTATCTTTTCCAGCTTTTTCTTAATATCTGGCCAGGCATGGGTGACAAAGTTAACTCTCAATAGAGCTTGCCCAGCTATGCTCTCAGGGTCAATTCCGGAGTATTGTTTCATATTTTTCCGGAGTCTTTCTAACCAATCAGTTGGAGTCTCCTCTTTCCCTTGTTGCCCATCAAAAGCCTTGCTGACATTCTGCCCTCGGGGGGCTGCCTCTTTTATTCCTTTGATTATCAGTTTACGATAATCACTCATATGTGCCCGCCCTGCCTCTTCATTGTGGTTCCAGTTAGGAGGTGCTATTGGCATTTTCTGGTCCCCAGGTGGACCCTGTTGATTCTCTCTTTCCCAAATCCTCATTCCAGCAGCTCTAATCATCTGGCATTCTTCTGGGGAAAATATTATATTCATTATAGACTGCATCTCTTCCCAAGTAAAAATATTGGGACCCAAGAAGTGGTTTAATTGTTCAGCTGTACCTATGGGATCTTCTAACAATCCTTTAATTCCTTTTTAAAATTCCTGACTTCTGAAGAAGTCAAAGGAGCATTCACAAACCCCGTCCCCCCTTGAACCCCTCCCATCGGCACTTCTCGTAATGGGAATAAATTGATCTCTTGATCCCAACCTTTCTGTTCCTCAACCATCAGAACTTTAGAAGAGGCCCTTTTTGGAGTAGTGGCAGGAGAGGAACTGTCGAACTGTCCTTGGGTTTTAACTGAGTTTCTCCTAGTATTTTGGTATGGTGCCCCTTCGCTGAGAGGGGGACACATTGGAACCACTGAAGCCGGCAGTGAAGCCGGAGCCGCCAGCGAAGGAAGGGCGGAAGTCGGCAGCGAGGCCGGAGCCACCAGCGAGTGAAGGGCGGATGTCGGCAGCGAGGCCGGAGCCGCCAGCAAGTGAAGGGCGGAAGTCGGCAGCGAGGCCGGAGCCGCCAGCGAAGGAGAGGCTGTTGGCGTGCTCAGAGCCGGGACGGAGGCGAAAGCACCGGAGTCCGTCGGGGCCGCGGCCGGTGTGGGCACAGCCGGCGCACGCAGGGCAAGGGCAGGGGCAGAGGCGGGGGCACCTGGGCTGGCCGGAGCCACGGCTTGTGTGGGCACAGCCGGCACAGGCGGGGCAGGGACAGGGGCACCCGAGCTGGCCGGAGCCACGGCCGGTGTGGGCACAGCCGGTGCGTGCGAGGCAGGGGCGGGGGCCACAGCCAGTGTGGCATTGTATGAAGGTGGTAATACTTCCAGGGGGTCCCAGCCCTTTTCTTTCTTTTCCTCTGCTCGCTCTGTCTCTGGGGTCTCTGATATCTTAAGAACTTTTAATCCTGGTAGTTCTATATCTCCTGTCCAACAAGAGGCATATTCCTTTTCTTCCAAATCGCACGGTTCCTTTGAATTCACAAATGCATTTAAAGCTTGACAAATCCAAGCTTCAGAAGACCCATACTTAGGCCAGTAGACCTGATCGGGTCTTATTTCTTTTTTGTCCATTCTATCATACAATACCGAATCATCTTTATTTTATCCTTTTCCTTTGTACAGGGATCGCTATCCCAGTTAGATGGCTTAACTCCCAGAGGACTTTCTTGGGGTATATCTGCTGGCACCTTTTTACTCCTTTTTCCCCCGGAACTCAACTTACTGGTTCCTTGTCCCATTATTTACTAAGTATCTCAAACTGGTACCTGTTCCCCCGTTTTTGCTCTAACCTGCCCCTCTGGCAACTGAAACACCCCCTCCCCTCACAGCACAGAAAACCTTTTTCCTTTTATCATATACTAATATAATGTAATCCACCTCCCTCCAGATGTTAAAGTCAGATTTTAGATTAGCAATCTATATTACATATATTTCCATTCACTCTTACTCACTCACTTTTATTTCTTTAATATGTCTCATTCATTCTCACTCACAACAAGAAAACACAGTGATAAGGTATCTTGGTTTTTAAAATCACTTGTTAGTATTCACCCATGGGTATTATTTTCAAATAAAATGGTAAAATTCCAAATGTTGTTGGCCAACCCCAGATTCTCTTGGGTATAGTATCTCACACTTCCCACCTAGAGTAATTTTTCTAGCCTCTGTGTGTTCCAACCCTCAATCCGGCAATTTTTCTGGGATCGGGGATCCTCACTTTCGTCCCCTGTTTCCCAGTGGATTGTGCCAGGAAACCCCTTCACTCCCTTTTTCCTGGGGGTCCCACCCCCTTCCTTGGGACCCAGTCTCAGTTCCCCCGGGGGAATCTTTCACTCCTTTTATCTTTCGCTTCGTCTCCTCGCTGGCCGCCTTTCTCGCGAAAAGTCGGAACCGCAGCTCTCAGAGACTCCGCACTCACTTCGCAGGTCTGGGGTAACCAGCCCGCGTCTCATTCACACACCAGTCACTCCCATATCCGCCCCCCCGGAAATACTTACAACCCCTTTTCTTGTCCGGGTCTTCGTGCACGAGAATTGTGGGGCTAGTTGCCGCGGTTATTTAGGGAGCCTCTTTTTCCTCTTTTTTTTTTTCTTTTGCTTTATTTGTCCCTTTCTTGTCCACGGGCTGTCAACCTGCAACCGCCGATTCACATCAGAAGAAACGGAGCGGGCCGCCGAACTCGGCGGGGCGCGCCTCCCCCGCTCGGGATCTCCCAGGGTCTCGGAGGCGAGGTATTTGATCCCAGATGAAGCCCCCAATTGTGAAAAACGAGGTTCACTCTCCTGTTAGGATTGAAAAGTTTAATAAAGGACAATAAGGGACAAAGATAATAAAGCAAAAGTCACAGCACTGGGTGCTTTGGCACTCTGCCAAGAGCACACCTGGTATCTTGGAGACACCCTTTACATACACCTGGAGTATTCCATATTCATAAACAATTATACATATTCATAAACAATTATACATATTTAAAACCCTTTCCAGGAACAGTTCAAAATGGAATGCAGTTTTCCCGTTTTGTCGGTAGTTCCCGGAATGAGCAGATCGCTGTGGGGATATCTTATCTGTTGCTGATAGTTGGTAGCAGGAGCCCGAATAGTTCATAAGCATAGCTATTTCTAAGTTTTTGGTTGAATGAAAAAGTATTAAAAAAACCACATCTTCACAACAAAACTACCTTATATAGCATCTGTTTTGTAATAAAGCTATTTTACATATAGCATCTACTTGTGACAAAACTACTGTTTAAAAGGCTACTTTTAACATCACTTATTTTAACATTTGCAGAAAGCCAATATTATAGCATCTATTTATCACATGTCCCTGTCACTCTTTCTGTCCCCCCCACCTATTTTCTACTTCTTTCTTTCTTTCTTTCTCTTTCTCTCTCTCATATTTGCCATCAAATAAAACCCTTACTATTGTCACTGGCAAATGGTTTCGTTTGCACCTTAATTCAGGCAGAGGAATTTCCAAAGAACCGTAATAACAATTGCATCATAACAGGTGCTTTAAAATTATTCCTTTTTTATTAGTAGTAAAAAATGTTTATTTGACTGATGTCTCATTTTAACTTTAAATATGTTCTGTTATAAATGAGCCAATCAATATTATGATTAAAGAGAATTTATTAATAATCAAAGTATAAAATTCGGAAAAAGCCACGAAGCAGAAACAACGCCGAGCCAGGCGATCGGCGCTGGGTGAACTGAGTTCCGACCTGTATCGGTTCGAATCTCGCCTGTTCACCGCTGAGGTTTCTCTGAGGTGTCTTTTTATACTTTTTTTTCCTTCTTTGTTGATTTTATCTTTTCAATACAACAATATAATTTTCCTGGTTTTTTTTTTCACCACGTCTGACGACAGTTCCTGGAATCAGTAGTCGATTTTTGCTGTTGGAATCAGTTTCTGGTGAAAGTATATTATTGTTGCATATACATACACGGAACACACATCCTGGAACCATATTTCTGTATATACATACACATCCTGGAGCTCTGCCAGACGAGGAAATCCCACGAAATGCTTATCTGTGGAATGCAATTGGAATGTACCTTGCCGGGGCTTATTCAGACAAAAATCCCTTGAGCAGCAAAATTCTGGTGGTCACCTGCTTGTGCTTTTTCTCAGCCTCAGCAAAATACTGTAATCTTTAAAACTTTAGCACGAATTATTTTGTATCATATACTACATGTACCAATGTTGAAAAAAATTGTTTTAGTACAGTTTGGCTCCCACAAAAAAAAAAATCATTCATTTAGGTTTCCATTCTTATTCTTTTAACTCTTCAAGCTGCCTAACTGTCATTGCTTAATGGCAAGTGGCTGTGCCTAAGCTATGTTGCAGGAGGGAATAATTATATTTAGGTAACAACTTTGTAACCTAAGTCACAAATTATTTAGGTACTATAGAAGAATCTTACTCTTAAAAAATGAAGCATAGGTGAGCTTAAATTCAAATCAAACCCACTTTCCATCTCTTAAACAAAAGACAAAAATACTTTATGAAAATAATAGAAATTTAAACCCATAAATATTAAGAGCTTAGCTTCATTACACTCTCTTACCCTTTTAGAGCTAGCTAGTGCCAATACCATTACATGGAGAGAACAAGCCTCCACCTGCAATCACTTAAAAAGACAAGTATTGATAATGGAAAAGCTCAAAACAAAAACATGTGACTTCTCCACTATTTTCTTTTTCGGTGTGTTTACAATACAGTATTTTAAAAAATGAACTACATTGTTGTCGTGGTTTAGGAGTGGTACTCCCCAATTCAGTGCTCCCACCAAGACTCCAAACCACGAGCTGCTCTCTCGCTCCCCCGCCCCCCGCTTTTCCCCTCCCCGTCCCCCCTGCAGTGGGTTGGAGAGGAGAATTGGAGGCACAAAAGGCAAAGATCACGGACTGAGATAAGAACAATTTACTGGAACCAGCAATGAAATAAGAAAACGAACAGTAACAGCAACAATACTAATGACAAAAGGTATAAGAAATTATTCACACAGAAAAATTCCCTGATAACAGACTGTTATCCCGATGTTATACCCGATGGCTCCCTCCACCACGTTTTCTCACCCAGAAGGAACCCCTTCTCCCTGGAAGAAACTCCCTTCCCACCGCCCCCAGCAATGAGTGAGGTGGTATAGAATAACCTCCGGGTCCTGGCCATGCCCCCTCCTGGCTACTACAAACATTAACCCTGTCCTGGCCGGAACCAAGACAATTTTATATGAAGAACTCAGATATTTTAGAAGTACCTTTATGAGTGTTTTGAAGAGTTTTATCTTTTGGGCAGAAGGGGGAATACTTCAAAATACACTACCAATTATTTCCCAGACTAGAGTTGCCAGCTGGTTTGCTTTGCTTATTTCTCCTATAGCCTTTTTGTGTTGTTATTGAAAGGAATGAGATAGATTTGTCTTTACAAACAAACTGTGGGTCTGCTGACAGGTAAATGCTAGATACTGAGAGGTCAAAGAAACAATGTGAGGAATTCCACTGATTGATGGAAGGAGTGAGAGGGATTTGTCTTTACAAACAAACTGTGGGTTTGCTGATAGGTAAAGATAGATACTGAGAGATGAAATAAGCCATGGGAAGAACCATAAATTCCATAAGAAAAGAAAAAGGGGGGGAGTATACATTAGAAGGGGATCTGTATTAGGCGATTTGGGGAGTCTGTACCTCTCAAGTACCTCAGCCAATGGGGAAAGAGAGAAGGAAATGCGGCCGGGAAATCAGGATAAAAAGGAGGCTGCATCCTCTAACAATTTGAGAGACCCCAGGGGAATGCCCCATGGCCTCTCCCTTTATTCTGATGCCTTATCAGGCCTCCTAGACACAGAGACTAGACAGAGTAAAGGAACAAAAGTAGGTATTTATTTGAAGGGCCTTCAAGGTACACCCTGGGGAGCCAGAGGCTATTGCCAAGATGGACCCCAAGATGGACAACAGGTCACGAGTTTTCCACACTTTTATAAGTTTGGTTCATTTGCATATCAGGATCAATTCTCCAATTAAAACCCCAGTTAAATGATGTAATTCCCCTTAGCTACCCCCCCTTCAGAGACTCCTTGGTTTACACCCCTTGGGCTCAGGATGGTCCAGGTGTCCTTGAAGAGCAGTCCGGAGAGGCTTTGTTATGTCTAACTAGCATGAGAGAGCAGAAAGTAACAGGCTACAAGAAGCTTCAAAGTTGCACACTAAGCAGTACAGAGTTTAAAAAATATAAAAGTTAAAACCTAAGGCATCAATTCGAATAAAGTAACAGGACTCCTCTGTCTCCTTTTTGGACATAAACCTCTGGTGTTTGTGGATTAATTTTCCTGACGTTATTTATCTAGATGTAAAACTTATGAAAATATTCATGGTGTGCAGAGATATGTTTGTACTATGTATCTTATTCCTTTCACTTCTGTGTTTCTGGTACAACTACACTGCATGTAATTCAGTGTAGGCAGGTTCTATGCCCAGCTGGTCCCGAAAAAAATTGTGTATTTCATGGAACCAGAACTTCTCAGTGCAATTATAAACCTGAGAAAATAAGGAAAAAGTATGATATTTCTGATAGCAATGTGAAACTCGGGTTGCATTTGCAGTACAAACCTACACTGTGAGGTATCTTACAAAAATATGAGGCCTGTCTGGTTCAGGTTTTCTAGTTCCTATAAAATAGCCTCTGTAAACTTTAGATGTATCATGTAGACTGTTAAACTGTTACAAGCATCACTTTGCTGATACAAATTGCACTATAACAGACAACTATTCCAAAAGTTTTACCAAGTAGCTATAGCAGCATTGCCACATAACCGGCTTGTTCAGAGAAGTGCTGCAAGTTTCCATCCAACTTTCCATTCTGCAGAATTGTAGACCTGACTTGTTTCCGCTGAGATGCCTTCTTGCCCATTCCACCTTTGCACTGAGATTCTCAATTCTGTTACTTTCTCTAAACTTTATGCAAATCTTCACCACTGTCATGCTGACTGTCCAGACTTTCATTAACTCAGTAAAAGACAGCACATCGCCCTCAAAACCTTGCCACAACAGGAAGGGCTGGTGAATAAAAACAGATTCTTATCTGTGCCGTTACAGATGTTGCCTGTGCACGTTGGTGCTGAGGTTCATTCTCTCATCATTAATCAACCAAAACTCTGGTAAAACAAAACAAAACTTGCATTCAAGGTCAGTCCCTGTATCAGCTGCCTTCTCCCTTTGTTCCTACTATATTTGTGTGCTGTCAGAGGCTTGTGCCACAGACTATCACCTGTATTATCTTCACTTTCTCCTCACCACAGAAGGCAGCACATTTGACTTTTCTGAGACATCTCACTATTGCCCACATTGCTTATATAAGGCCAAGCACATTCATGGTCTTTCAAACATAATTCAGTGTTTACATAATTCTTTTATCTTAAACTTTACTAATTTACATCACACTGTTTGAACGTCACAGGAATAAGAAAAAATTGAAGACTCGTGCAATTCATACAAAGCATTTATACTAACTATAATTTTTCCTCCTCAGTACTTTATTTTAATCCCATTAAATTTCACCAGAAATGTAACCGAGCTCTTAGCATACAAAAATCATCAGTGCATGCTCAAACTGCCATGCATGTTAACAGCACAATTTAAACAACACAACAGATGTTATATGAATCTCAAAGCAATGTCCCCCCACCCTTGCTGGAGTGGACAGAGCCCTGCAAAAATAATTTGGCAAAGAAGCCATTGCACTCCCCTCTTGGTTTCTAATGACATGTTAAAAAAAAGTCTTGAATAGACATTAAAAAATAAAAAATCACATAGCCTATCTGCCTATCTTGCAGGAGCAGGTATGTCATTTCCATAATAGTTTCCTGAAGGCTTCTACTGTTGGAAGGTCACAGCCTCTCTAAGTGATCCATTGCAATGTCTACTGGCTGAAGGTTTCTCTTAATATCTGAAACATAAAGTTCTTGTCCAGCCTATTGCCACTGTGAACAAATTATTTCCACCTTCTCTGCAACAACATTTTATGTGTTCCATCATACTCCACCCTACCCTGCCCTGCTCTGTCACTCATCTTTAAATTAAACTGCACCCAGTGGGTCAGTCTGGCACAGGCCATGCTGAGCTGGGCTGCACTATTGAAGCTGCCTTTGCAAGGTCTGGCCATTTGGCCACTTCCTCTGGTGCTCATGGGCAGCAGACAGGATCAAGAAAAGCCGAATGTTAGCAAGTGACAGTCATAACATGTTTGCTCAGTTGGAGGTTGATTGATAGAGCAAATTTCTGTTCAGGAGAGTTTGTCACTTTTCTAAAAGAATGTATCTACTCAGGCCACACTTTCAGGGAAAATATTAGCTGCAGGTTGCTTACCATGATATGCTTTGTTTAGCTTTCTATACAACCTAACATCCATTACTTCTAAAACACATTTAAATACTCAAAAGCAGTTACAGTCCCAAGTCAATACTTTGTCCCATTTCACAGGAAAAAATACCCTTCAAGTCTTTAGCTTTTAATCTCAATTTGCAATAAGAAACTTTAAACAGAAAATTGTGTGTCCCAACAAGCATTTGTCAAGACTGCACTATCGGCCATTTGGGATAAACCTGGGTTCTCTCCCAGCCATCAGCTGCTCAACAGATCTAGAGTCCTTCTGCCTTATGATGCCCAGATACATGAATTTGCTGAAATCCTTAGTGGATGCTCAGTTTCAGGGATGTGTCTGAATAAGAAAGCATTTGGTACTGTCAGTACTAGCTTGGTTAAATGATTGAATGCAAAATTTAGCTCCTGCTCCCTTTGGAGCTCAACTAGTGGAAGTGGCCTAGCTGTTTCCAAAAACTACACTAAGATGTTTTCTGCTAGGCCATGAACATGTAATTGAAATAAGTCAAGGGGTTTGCTTAAAAAATAAATTCCCATAAAGATACTGAAATACTGTAAGTTAGAATTTCTTCACTTATATCTGCCAAGACCTTCCAGATGTTGATAGCCTGATCCCTTGAAACACTACCATCACCATTGCTGACAGTTAACTATTTTCCAATTGGCTGTCCCAGCTTTTACCTATTATAAGACACAGAGCTAGTCTTACAGGGGTCATGGAAGTCAGTTTACAACTTCCTCAAATAGTGGCTTCCTCTTCTGGTGCAGCACATTTAAAGAGTGATTTACAGTGTCATGGTGAATTCCACAGCCACTTAGTAGCTATTCCTGAGCTTTAAATCCAGCCGAGGGTGTTACCAGAGCTGGTTGACTGTTGCAAGGCCATTTTCCATAGCCTTTGAGAAGTCATGGAGATCAAGGATCTTCCCAGAAAACTGGAAGAAGGCTAATGTCACCCCCATCTACAAGAAGGGCTTAAAGGAGAATTCAGGAAGTTATAGGCCCATCACTTACTTCAGTCCCCGGGAAAGTTATGGAACAAATCCTCCTGGCAGCTATCATGAGTCAGATGAAATGTGGTTGGAAAAAACCAGCACAAGGGCAAGTTGTTCTTGACAAACCTGATAGTCTTCTACAACAAAGTAACCTGCTCGTTTGATGTGAGGCAAGCAATGGACACTGTCTACCTGGATTTCCCCAAGGCTTTTGATACATTTTCCCAGTTTCTTCCTAGAGAAACTGATGCGTTATGATCTAGACAAGTGGTCTGTGGGGTGGGTGGGGAACTGGCTGACAGGCCACATCCAGAAGGTGGTAGGGAATATCTCCTTTTCAAACTGGCAACCTGTCAAGAGTGGGGTCCCCCAGGGATTGATATTGGGCCCAATGCTGTTTAATATCTTCATAAATAATCTGGCAGATGTGATGAAGTGTATCCTGATGAAGTTTGCCCATGATACCAAACTCAGTGGGGGAGTAGGCACTTCAGAAGGGAGAGCCACCCTGCAGGAAGACTTAGGCTGGAAGAGTGGACTAACAAGAACCTTATGAAATTCAACAAGGACAAATGTAAGGTCTTGCACCTGTGAAAATATAATCCAGGAGTGCAGCACAGGCTGGGATCTACCCAGCTGGGGAACAGCTTTGTGGGAAGGGACCTGGTTTTGCACAGCCTGGTTTTGGTAGCGGGGGGGGAGGGGCTACAGAGATGACTTCTGTGAGAAGCTGCTAGAAGCTTCTTCCATGTCCAGCAGAGCCAATCCCCAGTGGCTCCAAAGATGGACGTGCCACTGGCCAAGTCTGAGCCAATTAGAAATGGTGGTAACTCCTCTGTGATAACATATTTAAGAAGAAATCAAAACAAAACTTGTGGCACAGTTTTAATTCCAGCCAGAGAAGAGCAGAGTGAGAACATGTGAAAAGAACAACTATGCAGACACCAAGGTAAGTGGAGAAGGAGGGGAGGAGGTGCTTCAGGCACTGGAGCCGAGATTCCTCTGCAGGCCATGGTGAAGACCATGGTGAAGCAGGCTGTCCCCCTGCAGCCCATGGAGGTCCATGGGGGTGCAGAGATCCACCCATAGCTTGTGGAGGAGCTCCATGCCGGAACAAGTGGATGCCTAGAGGAAGCTGTGACCTATGGGAGGCAGTGACCTACAGGAGGCCTGTGGAGAGAGGGGCCCTGCTCCCATGCTGGAGCAGCCTGTCCTTGAAGGACTGCACCCTGTGGAAGAGTGATCCACACTGCAGCAGTTTGAGGGGTACTGTTGCCCGTGGGATGGACTCATGTTGCAGCAGGTTGCAGAGATCTGCTGCTCGTGAGATGGACTCATGTCACAGAAGTTCATGGACAACTGTCTCCTGTGGGAGGGACCCCCACAGTGCAGCAGGGGAAGGACTCCTCTCCCTGAGCAGTGGGAGAAACAACGAGTGACCATAACACCCATTCCCTGTCTCCTTGCAGCACTGGAGGAGGAGGTAGGGCTGGGAAGGAGGGAGGGGTGGGGGGAAGGTGTTTGTAAGGGTCTTACTTTACTTCTCCTTATCCTGCTCTGATTTTGTTAGCAATAAATTCACTTCATATATCTAAGTTGAACCTGATGGTATTTGATGAGCAATCTCTCTCAGTCCTTATCTCAACCCATGAACCCTTCTTAAAATTTTCTCTCCCCTGTCCAGCTGCAGAGGGGAGTGAGTGAGCAGCTTTGGTGGGTGCCTGGCATCTGGCCAGCATCAACCCACAATAGGATCCTGGTGGACAATGAGCTCAATATGAGTGAACGGTGAGCTGCTGTGGCAGAGAGCCAACAGGATGCTGGGTTGCAGCAACAAGGGCATCACCAGCAGAAATAAAGAAGTTGTTATCCTACTCATCATTTGTCAGGCCACACCTGGAATACTGTGTTCAGTTTTGGTCCCCACTATGCAAAACGATGTGGACAGACTGGAAAGGGTCCAGAGAAGGGTCACAAAGATGATCCAAGGGCTGGGAAGCCTGCCATCTGAGAAAAGGCTGAGAGAACTGGGTTTGTTCAGCCTTGAGGAAAGAAAGCTGAGGGGACACTTTATCACCATGTTCCAGTATTAAGAGTGGCTACAAAGAAAATGGAGACTCCCTTTTCACAGGGAGAATATGAGGGGTAATGGGTACAAGTTACTCCTGGGGACATTTTGATTGGACACAAAAGGAAAATTTTTCACAATGAGAATAATCAGCCATTAGAATAATCCCCAGGCAAGTGGTGGATTCCCCACTGAACACTTTAAAAAAGCAGCTGGACAGGGTGTCGCTGTTGTACCGTGGCCGGAGAGAAATCACGACACAAAAATTCAAGTCCAGGAAGAGAATGGAATGGCATGGGCCCTTTATTATTATACAGACCCGTTTATATTCTGCAGTAATCACGCAAGGGCATGGACTCCGCACACAAGGTGGAAAAGTGCAAAGCTGCTTATTGCACACCCGGAATTTCCCTAAATACTAGCACCTAACAGGATATAACATCATATAAACGGGAAAGATGTTCACCACAGTGTCCCCCAATCACCTGGGGTATTGCACAGATATTACCTATTATGGTAACAGGTAAACAATACCCTATAAGGTCATGAACTACAATTATCACTTCTCATAGGTCCAACACTGTCCACAAACCCACAATCCTCTCTCAGCCCATCCCCGGTGACCTGGATGCACTCCCAGGGTCACCTCCGGGCTCAGGAAAGAGGCTCTCTCTCTGGCCCTCAGGGCCTATCTCTCTACCAGCACATAGTGCACCCCAACAATATACCCTAGTTTGCTAAATGGCATAAGATCATTGGTCATTGATCATCCGCCTCCCATACCGGTTGGCTAAAACCCACAACACCCATTTCAAAATATTTTTCTAGTCAGTATCATAACATAACAACAGGTGCAAGATAGAGAAAATTCGTTTACAAAACTGTAGCACTGTTTTTCATAGCTTTCGTGAGAAACACAGAGCTCTCACAGAATGCTGCAGAAAGCTGGAAAATTTCTCTGCTAAAAGCTTTTCAGCATCCACAATTCCCCCTTTTTGTTTAAGACCAAAAAGGTAGCGTTCGTAATCCTCTGCGGGATCCCTTGCAGCAAGGAGAACAAACACAGCATAAGGGGTCCGTTTGGCAACGGCCAGTTACCAAACAGAATCTAAATCAGACACCAATTTAAAGTAGGCAGAGAGATTCTCCCGCGGTGCCCTGGAAGATACATCTAATGAACTCAATTCTACATCAGTTATTAATTCTAAATAGCCTTAAGGGATCTACATCAGTTGCTAGTTCTGAATAGCCTTATGGGCTCTAACATTCTGACTCCATAACAAAAGAAACTTAAAATTCAGTCTCTGCGTGTAGAAGGACCATCCGACTGATGGTCGACATCTTGGTCATCATCAGAAGGATCATTCGACTGATGATTGGCATTCTGGTCATCATTTGGAGGTTGCCTGTTCTGCCTCTGGTGCCGCAGGTCAGGGCGAATGCATCTTGCAGGTAGCCATCGTACCCCAGTATCTGTGGAAATGCAAGCATACCCATGACCCCAAGCAATAAGCTCACACAGGCCTTCCCAGGTGTTAGTAAGTAGATCCCGTACCCAGACTTTTGCTCGGGGAAGGTGCGTCTCGCCTGAAGACTGCAATGAAAGAAAATGGTTCAAAATAACAGGATTATTTGAATTTGGTGGCACCGTAAGATGATTAATTGTATACAAAGCTTTTTCTAGTCGGCTCTGTGGGGTTTCTCCATGCATTCCCCCTTTTTGTTTCTCTAAAACACGCTTCAAGGTGCCATGAACGCGTTCAACAATGGCTTGGCCAGTAGGAGAATGTGGAATACCCAGAGTATGGTTCACACCCCATAGGTGCAAAAACTGCCACGTCTTCTGTGAAACGTAGGCAGGACCATTATCAGTTTTCACAGAAGAAGGCACGCTCAAGACCACGAAAGCCAGTTTCCAATGGGCAATGACATCACGGCCTTTCTCTCCAGTATGAGCAGACACCCACATAGCTGAGGAGAAAGTGTCAATAGACATGTGCACATACTTAAACCGGCCAAATTCAGGGATGTGCGTTACATCCGTTTGCCAAACCTGCAAGGCTCTTAGGCCTCTGGGGTTTACCCCCGATGGCAAAGGCACAGCGAGTCCGTGACAGTCAGCGCAAGCGCTGACAATGTCACGAGCCTCGGTTGGCGTTAAATGAAACTGCTTCTGCAGGGTATATGCCTTGGCTTGTGCAATTTTGTCAGGCTGAGGCGCTACCCACGCAGGGTTAGCCAGCATGTCAGCCCTGGCATTACCTTCTGTTATGAAACCTGGCAAATTGGTGTAACTTCTTGAGTTGCACACCACAAAGTTTTCAATAGTGAAAACAGACCCGCATTTTTTGACTTCTTTTAGAAGTGAACAATTTAAGCGTTGGGTTATGTCTGCTACATAAGCAGAATCAGTGACCAAATTCAAAGTGATATCAATGGAGGAATCCACTCGATAAACCTGGTGACCAGAAACAGCCTGTTGAACCTCCTCCAGTGCTCGTTGCATTTCAGGAGTCAGTTTCCGAGGTGAATTCAACTTGGGGTCCCCCTTTAAAATATTAAAAAGTGGGGAAAGTTGCGTCATGGTTAGCCCTAAATAAGGACGTAACCAATTGATGATACCCAGCAATTTCTGAGCATCATTCAGAGTCTTAATAGAATCCGAGAATTGCACCTCTTGGTGTTGTATAGTTTGATCCAAAGTTTTGACTCCTAAATATTTCCAAGTCGGATGCTGTTGAACTTTCTCCAGAGCCACTTGCAATCCATAGGAATGCAGGGCGGCGAGCAACAGAGGCTGTATCCTCTGCAGCTCATCCTGGGTGGATGCTGCCACTAGGATATCATCCATATAATGGTAGCAGTGTAATAAATAGCTAAGGCCAATTCAAAGTAAAAACAAGTATGAAATTTATTTCGTGTCCGAGAGTTCAAACAAACAATGCCACGATCGAAAAGGAGACAGTGCCAAGCCCGGGATTGGAACTGGGTGAACACAGATCTGACCTCTATCGCATCAGACCTCCCTCTGTTCACACCGGCTGCTTCCAATAGCTTGGTTATATACAGTTTTGCCCATAAAGTCCGGATCTTGGGTATTATTCTTGCCAATCAGCATATTCATGATGTATGCCATTCATGAGACTGAGGTGGACAAAACGTATCCTGTTCTTGATTAATCTCTCATCACCAGAGGATGTTATCTGATGGCTCATGATGTTCCATATCTTGGCTCTCGATCCGGTCGTTAGCACCTGAGCAGGGTGGGGATTTTTGGAGATCGTTAATCAGTCCTGCCGGGGAGTTTTCCTTGAAAATGCAGGTATCAGGAGCCAGCTCAATGCTTTCTTGATGAGCCGTCATTCTCTGTAGCTCTGTTTTTGGGATGTAAATCAGCTCTCGGCTGAGGTTACAATTTCTCCTTGGGCAAGTTCTGTTCGTTTTTAAAATTGGTTACAACTTAACTTTAGCACATATTTTGATATTCCATATTTGAGCACGAATTTCCCACTTTTATTTATAACAGCAGTATGCCTCAGGAAACTGCTCCCGGACTCCGGACAAAGCTTGAGCAACATACCATTGGCAGATAGTTGGGCTGTTTTTCATGCCCTGAGGTAGAACCTTCCATTGATATCTCTTCACAGGTTCGGCATTGTTTACTGCAGGCACAGTAAAAGCAAATTTAGGTTTGTCATTAGGATGCAAAGGAATTGTGAAAAAACAATCCTTCAAATTAATGATCAGGATTTCCCATCCTGTTGGGATCATGGTGGGTGAGGGCATACCAGGCTGCAACGCCCCCATACTGCATTAACTTTTCGGAGAGCCTGCAATAATCTCCATTTCCCTGATTTTTTCTTAATTATGAAAACAGGGGTATTCCAGGGACTAGTAGAAGGCTCAATGTGTCCCTGTTGTAATTGTTCCGGAACCAACTGACGAAGGGCAACTAATTCCTCTTTTGGTAGGGGCCACTGAGGATTCCAGATAGGTTTGTTTACTAGCCATTGCAAAGGCAACATAGGATACTGGGTGCCCTTCAGCACAGTGACCCCCATTAAAAATGTGTCCCGATCCGTACCCCCAAGCTGCCAATACATCCTGGCCCCAGAGGTTAAGTGGAGCTGCAGTGACATAGGGCAGAACTGTAGCTGTTTGCCCCTCTGCGTTTTTTACCACTACAGGTTGTTCGCTTAAATAGCTCTGTGTGGTTCCTCCTAACCCTGCGATGGCCGACCCCACAGGGGCTAAAGGCCATGTAGGAGGCCATGCAGAGAAGGAGATGATTGTTACATCAGTGCCCGTGTCGATCAAACCTTGGAGCTGAATCCGGGGCGGATGGGCGTTTGGCAGGATTAGGGTACATGTCATCTGTGGCTTTTTTCTAGAGATGTCTGCAGTCCAGAAGATCTGTGGAAGTCCTGTAGATCCAAAGCCACCATCTCCTCGACTGCGTTGTTCTGTCCTGGGGACACATGACTTAAAAGGTACAAGTTGAACAATAAGAGTCTTTTCAGGGATAGTGACAGGGGGGTGGGTGTGGAAACCATAGCACAAATCTGGCCTGTAAAGTCAGCATCAATGACTCCTGGGTGTACAAAGATTCCCTGAATGGTGACACTAGATCTTCCCACAAGCAGCGCACTGAATCCCTGACCTAGGGGTCTAAATGCATCCAAGGGAACCTTATAAACACGACAGGATTCTAAGACGACTGTTGCTGCGGTGTGCACATCCACCCCGGCTGATCCCTGGATGCTGCCTCTAAGTTGGCTGAGTAGGCCTGTGTCGGTGCCATGCCCTGGGGGAACATTTGTGTCGGAGTGCAATTCCCCCCTCTTGCACTCCTGCTCAAGTTTCCTGAGTTAATCAAAAGCTGACCATTGGCATGGTGCACAGATCTACAGTAGTCTGAACAATGACCTGGCCTACCGCATCTCTTGCATTGGGAACTTCCCTTGTTCTATTTTCGCTTCTGTTTCTTGCTCTCAACCTTAGGATTTCTTTGTCCCTGATTAGAATATCCTGGAATAGGCCATAGAACTGCTGCCAGAGCAGAGCTATAGCCCCCAGGCCCCACCTTAGAGCAGGCTTCGACTATTTCTGTTAGGATTGGATCCACTGGTAAGGCAGATATGATCTTTCTACACTCATCATTAGCATTATCTCTTGCTAATTGTTTGCACAGCATCTGCCTTAACCCCTCGTCTTCAACCTGCTTCTCGAGGACTGCGGCAATTTTCTCCACAAAGGATAAAAATTGCTCATTCTGCCCTCGAGATATCTTTACATATCGTGTTTTAGGAGCAGCCATGTCTATGCTCTTTAATAGGGCTGCCATACCGACCTTTTGAGCTTGTTCAAGGACCTGAGGATGTCAGGTAGCTTGGAGATCGGGATTAGAAAATTGATTAGTCCCCATAAGGGCATCTACTCCAGCTCCATGTCTGGGATCATTTGGAGGCAATTGCATATTCTTTACAGCAGTTCTTTCTGCCAGCTTTCTCCAGTTACTCTCAAAAACTGTATATTGCACAGATTGAAATAACACCTGACCTAAATGCTTAATATCAAACGGAGCAAGCAGATCAGTATTTATCACTCTAATAACTTGCATGACTTCAGGAGAGCCAAGCCCATATTGTGCTACTTTGGATTGTATATCCTGCACAACTTTCCATGCAATAACACCATGCTTGTCAAGTTGACCTGTATTCGGGAGAGCCTTTTCCACAGGATAGGCTTGGACAACCTCCTGCGAGGTCTCACTATTACCTTGATCTACCGATACACCTTCTAGAGGTGCTGTAGCAATCGTCTGATACTGCACAAGTATCTCTGCATCTTTCTTAGGCATCCCTATTTCTCTAGTAAATCCCAGTCCCCTGCCTGCAAAGCCCGCAGTTTGACCGCCTCCCAGAAACGTCTCGGGTTGCATGGACGCACCTTACAATCTGGAAGTGTCCAAGGATAATTCTGAGGCAGCCGTTTTACCGGTTGCCCATGTCCGGCCGCCCCCACAGTCTCCCGTTGTGGAGTAGGTATTTCCTCTGTAACGCCGCCTGCGTTGTCAGGTGGGGGTGCAGACGATGAGGAAGACAAGCAGAATGTGGGCGCCGGGCCAGGGGCGGAGGCTGCAGTCGATTGCGCGGGGACCGCTGCAGCCGCCGGAACCGCCAGGACCGCCGGAACCAGGACCGCTGCAGCCGCCGGAACCGCCGGGGCAGCCGCCGCCTGCGTGAGTCCGGCAGCTGTCGCCTGCACCAACCTCTCCGGCAGGATCGTTGTCTGCTGATACATCGCTCGCAACACCGACAGTATTTATCCTAAAAGCTCGGCCGTCGGCTGCTGCGCTGTCTGCGCATATGCAGGAAGACACCCGGATGTGGGCGCCTGCGCAGAGCCGCCGGGCGCTGTCGTTCCGAGCGGCGCCGCTATGGTGCCTTCCGCTGCTCCCGGCTGCGGTGAGAGTGTTTCGGCTGCCGTGCCTGATTGCAGTAATGGAGGGGCTATAGGGATGACCGGTCCCGCTCCTGCTACTGAAGGCAGCGGGGCGGAGGACGGAAGGGCCGCCGGCGCGAAAGAAGGGGGTCGCTCCAGCTCCTTCTGTTGTTCGGTCATCTTTGCCAGTGACTCCGCTGGTGAGGGATATTCTGGCATGACAAAATCGCGTGGAGATGGATAGGTAGGAGGCACATAATCACGCGGCGAGGGGTAAGAGCTCTGAACAGTTTCTACAACTCCCACCAGCTCTGGCTGCGCCGGAGACGGCCCGCCTGTGCTGCCTTCCAAATCTCCACCCTCTGACCGCGCAGTCCCCTCGGAAACTTCTCCTCCCGCTCTAAACTGATGTAATATGTCAAATAAAATTCTCCAGGTGCAGATCAGACAGACTACGCCCTTGTCTCCGTACGTAAGCTCGTAGACCAATCTATCCCCTAATTCTTGCCAAGCGTTCAGGCTGAACACAGTGTGAGGGTCTGCTAGGAAACCGTGCTCTTCTGCCCATCGTAATAATGCACAGAGATCGCAATCAGAGACTATATCAGTCCCTGCGATATCTAAGATCGTTTTCCAAGCGGGAAGCACACCGCTTTCTTTTGAATGTTTAAGTCCCATGTTTCCAATTTCCGTCGATCCCTGCCCCGTCCCTGGGGGGAGGAGCACGTACCTGCTAGTACGCGTCGCGGGTCACCAGATGTCGCTGTTGTACCGCGGCCGGAGAGAAATCACGACACGAAAATTCAAGTCCAGGAAGAGAATGGAATGGCGTGGGCCCTTTATTATTATACAGACCCGTTTATATACTGCAGTTTGCTAAATGGCATGAGATCATTGGTCATTGATCATCCGCCTCCTGTACCGGTTGGCTAAAACCCACAACACCCATTTCAAAATATTTTTCTAGTCAGTATCATAACAGGTGCAAGATAGAGAAAATTCGTTTACAAAACCGTAGCACTGTTTTTCATAGCTTTCATGAGAAACACAGAGCTCTCACAGAATGCTGCAGAAAGCTGGAAAATTTCTCTGCTAAAAGCTTTTCAGCATCCACAACAGGGTGCTGGGTTATCTTGTCTAGGCTGTGCTTTTGACAAGAAAGGTTGAACCAAAGGATCCTTGAGGTCCCTTCCAACCTGGTATTCTATGATTCTGTGAACCTTTGAATGTACAGCACACTTTGTTACACACCCGTCCTGTCAGTCCAGACTGGAAGTCTTGTAGCTAGATTTCCCAGTCTGACTCAAGCAGATTGCAGCTGCTGCACAGAACTCTGCTCTCATCTTTGTTCAGGTTCTCTCAGGGAAATTTCCAAATATTGCTTTAATTCCTTTGAAAAATACCTCTCTCCTACCCTAGGTGATGACTAAAATCCTCTGGCTTGATGGGAAGTTTTTCTGCCTGGTATATGATCCCTTTGTTTTAGCAGAAAAATCATCTCAGTTTTTTTGGAAAACAGCCTGCCAATCCTTACACATTACAGTATTTTGACTTAAGGAGTTAAACACACATTCTAGCAACTTTCTATTTCTGAAATGCAGTCATTAACAATAAAGAGCATACAGACTCCTGTCTTCTGAAAATACTTGCATTGCTTACTGTTTTAGCCAGATTAGATTCAAAATACTTCCTGATGCTTCCTTGTTGCCTCTTCTCTCAGCTCCTTTGGCTGTCTGACTCCTTTGCTGAGGCTAAGAAATGTTCAGACACAACAGGCAGCACTCCATACTTACAGCTATCTTTTATGTGCTGTACATTTCGGTTGCTGATGTGTCTGCCTGGTGAGCAGGGTACTGGACTTTTATGTATCTAGTTCCATAAGCTGTTTAGAGCTTTCTTACATTTATTGTAAACATGTGCTTAGATGTTCCATGTTACACAAGAGAACTTAGACACAAAAAATGAAAAATACAAGAAAAATAGGATAAAAAGTTTTGACTATGTAGGTTCAAATAATAAAAATAATCACCCCAAATAATGCTTTCATGATTTCTTTTTCTTTCAAAGAGGTGGGGAAAAGGTGCTTATATCAAACCAACACATTATTCTGCTTCTCTCAGATCTGTTGAACAAAATTTCCCCTTTGATTTTGCCCCCTGCATGCAAATCAGCAAATGCACAGAATGCTCTGGAGCAAAAGGGCTACAACATGAACCAGCAGCTTCTGAACAAACAACAAACCTTCTGGGGTTGCCTCTGGGACAGACAGCAAGTGCAACCACATTTGGACTAGCTTCCACACAGCTAGCAGGGTGTAGCAGTGAGGCTGAGCAGTAGGGACTTTGGTGCAGGATGCTCATGCTAGATACTACTTGAGTTGCTCAACTACACATTACTGTTATGTCTCTTCTCACTAAGTGAAAGTAGAAGAGACAGCTGTGCCTTTCACTGCTTTTTAAGTAATATTTCTGGTTCCTGAGAAACTGCTAGAATTATAAGAAAAAGAACCATATATTCAGATGCAGAGAAAGTAGATTTAATTTTCACATTTCCATCCACAGTTAAAGGCTGTGATATCTCGCTGGAAAGTAAAAGATCATTTTGCTTCCAATTTACTTTTTTATTTAGAGAAAATTCCTGTCATCATTTGACAAAATGCAGTCCAGACTCAGAGAATTTCAAAGGTATTGTTCCCTCTCTGAAAAACTTAAGCTTGCAAATATCTGCATGACCATGTTTTATTTAACCGAAAAGTGGGAAATCCATACATGTCAGTATAGGTCTTCCTCTCCCCCTAGCCTCTGGATTCATGTATTGTTTGTGAAGGTCCATGTAAGGATATATTTTTGACAAGTCTACATTTTCTGGATCTTTGAGGCATATGGATTATGAATAAGTCACAATAAAGAGTAAAAGTACATTCTCCAGACAACAGCAAGGTAAAAGGTGTATTTTTTATTTTTCTTATGGATTTTTTTTTGTATTTCTGTTAGGTTTTTAGTAATTATTTTATTTTTACATGACTGTAGTTGCCATTTAACAAGTTACACACGATGTGACTGCTCTTCCCTTCTGTGCAAGTTCACAGTCATGTTTTCAGGCTATAGCACTCAACACTATTTTCTGGTATACATATTCCCATAATTTCAGCAAAAGTAGATAAAATGCATGTCCTGGGTTGCAGTGAATTCTATTACCATCCTCATGAGCTGTTGAAACCAGGTGGGGCAGTGTTTCCTGGCCCCCCTCCCTCTGAACTATCTTTCTGTTAATGGCCCATCAATGCCTTGCTGCATGACTCAGAGATAACTCCCTCCAGACTATCTTCTGTTAATGAGCCCATCAACACCTGGCCTCATGACTCATCATTCCATTGTGAGATGCTCCACCCAGAGGGAGGAACCAAGCGTTCCATCCTGGATATAATCTGGGATTCTGAACACCACGATCATCCTTCCCACTGGATTCTCAGAGGACAGGAGCTGCATAGCCACCACTGGACTTTCTGAGGAGAAGCAGACCTTTCTACCGGACCACTATTTCAACAGAGCCACATCCATCACTTCAGGAGGACTACAGCCACCATCTCATCGGACTGCTCACGCCACCCTGATTAACAGGGTGTCAGGTTGTATTCTGACGCTGTTAGTTTAACCCACTGGGTTTTTTTTTGTTTTTTGCCTTTATTTTTAATTTCCCTATTAAATTGTTATTCTGACTTGGTGCCTCCCACTGGTTTGTTTTCAAACTAGTACAATGCACAATACCCATCTCTGGGGAATGTTTCAAACAGGCAAACTTTTATCTTAAACCAGAAGTGGAGAGGATACAGTAGGTATAGCCACCTAAGTATGAACTTTGGGTCGTGTAGCGATATGGAGCAGCGAGGAGTCCCCAGGCAGGTGCAAAGGAGGAACTTTATTTACAAAAAACCTGGCCTTTTTATGCCGTTAGTCAGTTGTTACTTTACATAGTTTTAAGGCACAACAAACCAAATTGAACCAACCACCATACACCACAGTGCGGGCATGAGGCATTCACGCAGCATGCCTTACTTCCTCTATTCTAGCTGAGTCATTCTCCCACAGTCCATTTCTACTTAGGCTACGTAACAGGCTGGAGCCATGATTTTACCAGGCCTTCCCTTTACAGAGCTTTACCCATCGGTCACAGGGTCGCAATTTCTAAATACTCACCTACTGTAAATAAGCATTAAAAATATTCTTAGCAATAGGATTTTATTTATATGTGCACATATGTCCACCTTATCCCATGTTTACGTTTGACAACTACTTGGGAATTCAAAGGTGCAGCCCTCAGTAACTGTATTATTTTAAAAAAGGAAAGGAAGCATATCTATTGAGAAAAAAATTCTCAAATATCAATTTCCAATTTTAAATTTAATTTCATTAGGAAAATATTAAAAATGTGGACATCTAAAATTTTCCATGTTCTGTACATACATACGTGTGTACGTATGCATAGAAATACTAATGCACCACACATATTCACAAAATTTAAGTGAAATATTTCTGTCCAGTATTTTCCCACATGTAAATGACAACATATATTTAAAAATTGAAATAATAATATCATTAAAAATAATATTACATTTATTCTGTCATCAGATTTGTGGTTTTATTCATTCTTCATCCTTATTATGTCCACTGAGAATTAACAGGACAGATTCTCCTTGTACTTCCATGGCTGTTATGCCAACTGAATGTTGCTGACATCACTTCAAGAACGCATCTATTTTACAGTAGCGCAAGTGACAGGAGAATCAGGCCCAAACATCCCCATGTAAATTAAAAATTAGTTGTATCTGCTCATCTGGACCACCATCTAAAATCCATCAAATGAAAAACGTAGCTCATCACAAAGTTTTCAACAATGAACCAAGCTCCTCCACCCCTTTAATAAATAAAGTAGTTGAGAAAATACCCTAAAAATATGGAAAAAAAGTGAACATTGTGTACATTACATACAGTATAATACATCATGGTTTAGCATTTGCCTTAAACCATTTTCCTGACTAGTCAGAGGACACCTGATAAATTACTGGTAAAGAAAAAACCCCCAGTATTTTAGAAATAAAGCATGTATTTCTGATATAAATGAGAACTTGTGTGCATTATATGGTATATACACACAGTACATACATAAAAACTTATCTTTTCTAGTTTTAAATAGCAATCTCTAAGTGGAGAAAATTGTGTTGTATAAATTTAATAAGCAACTAGATTTCATGTTTAACTTTCAAATTAATTTAGGGAGGAAACAAAGGTCAGCACATCTTTCAACTTTGAAGTCTGACAGTCATTCATACATTTTAAAAAAGCCCTCTTCAACATTACAAGCAATTTATGTCAAGAAAGTACTTTGATGCAAGAAACATGACACCTGGCTTACATTTCAAAGTGTTTTTTTTAAAGAAATCTATTATATAAAGAAATGCATGTTTGTCAAAACTGTTCAAATTACATCAAAACAACTTTAAAACCTGCTCACTGAGGAGAATTGATTTCCTGCTTTTAAACATTTAGTTAACACTTCAGAATATTGACTGGTGTAGTTCTGATAAAGATGTGATATAAAGGCCCATAAAAAAAGTAAACATGTCTCCATTTCAATTTGTTATGACAACAGAACTTCTAGAAACAGTTTTCTTGCCTGGAAAAGTTCAGTGTACGAGTAATCCCTTGCAATACATCTGTGCTCTTAATGCAATCTGTAATAAACAATGCTCCACATAAGTCATTATTCACAAAACCTGAAATTCATGTGACGTGCTGGAAAACTCTCTTGCAGAACAGGTTAATTGAACATAGATAGTCGAGACATGTATCACGGCCAGAAAACAAACAACTGGCTATTTCTTGTTATCTGTGCATGTCAAATTTTATATTTAGAATTCTCAGGGGTTTTTTGACTTTTTCCTGGGGGACTCACCTGCCATCATTGGTTGGCTTCAAAATATAGTTAAGTGGAAGGTAGTACCTCACTCCAATTACATATAATTCATATGAAAAAGTAAACCTTACATTGGATAATATTGCAGAACACCAAAGTAAGCTCCATTAAAAAATACAGTATCTTCCAGCATATATATAAACAAGTATATAAACAAGAAAAACCCAAGAAAAAACAAACCAACCAACCAAACAACCAGCTAACCAAAAAACCCCAAAAGGAAGAACTTTATACAAGCAATTATAGCAATTTTTTTCAATTAAAGATGCAACTGTCTCTCACTCCTAACAAGAATAAATTGGTAACGGCATTGCTGATCCACAGTGGAAAGTATCCTGAGAAATTATTAAGAACAATAAAATACAGGGCTGTCATCACTAAGTTCTTGCACAAAACACAGCAATTAAATAAATAAATAAAATGGCAGATAACCTATACTGTACCTATCACAAAAAAGAGGTTTGACCTGGTACGCTGCTAATTCTTCCATCGCTGATAATTAGAAAAGGATTGCATTGAGTTACTGTTATCTTTTAAGTTATCTATGGCCAATAATGTACAAGGAGGTAATTTGTAATTCAAGTTTGTTGTTTTTTTTCTTCAACTAACTACAAACTGAGTTCTAAATTTTACATTGCAATATAACTCAAATTTAAAACAAGCCCTCTCAGAGGAGCATTTTCTAATTTTGTGCAATTTTGATGCAGAGCCCATCACAGTCCTATGAAGAGAGACTGCATCTTTAACCTGATTGGCACTGAAATCCCATTTTCTTTAGCTGCATTCTGTTAGCTTGGCCAAATTATCTCGTAATTCTGTTAGTTCAAATATTTTTCCATCAAGAATTTCTAAAAGTGTCTTCAAGTTATTGCGAAAAGTTTCTTGCTCATTCTGACTTTTCTCCAGACGTTGCTCTAGATCAGACAGCTGTCCTTCCAGGTCTTTGTTTCGAATTTCTACTTCCTTCAGAGAAAATACATAGAAAGTTAATGTGTTGTTTGCAAACAGAAAACAGTATAACCTCCTGCTGGTATTCATGTGTTATTTTTGTCAACTGGTTTTTGAAACAATTTGTGACTGTGACTCTTTTCAGTTTCACTAAGACAAAGCCAGAATCCAAATTGTTATTAAGATTCTGTATGTGTGTCTTGGGGTGACTCTATGGTGTGTATCCCCTATCATGGCTCTATGCCAAAAAATTAATTTTGTGCCTTTCTGTGCCTTTAAACTGAGCTTGAGAGGGGAGGAAAAAAAAAACCCCAAGCGAACTTTTCAAAGCAGTTTCTCAAGGACACAGAGATTACACTCCTCTGCATTCTCCAGCTGCGGTAGCACGGAGGAAGCATCCTTCTTGCTTCTTCAGCCAGTTTTTTTCAGGTTTTTTTTTCTCCGGTGTGAGACGGAGAGCTGAACTTTGTTTCCTGGGACTTTGGTTTTTCCCCTCTTCTCTTCTGGACTGTTTCAACAACATCAGAACACATCAGGAGAATTTCTCCCCGAGGCCTAGGGGGGTGGGCCCTCGCCGACCCAACTCTGAGGAGGAGAGAGACCACACCTGCAGAAGGATTCTGAAATCTTCCCAGGTTTCTCTCTATAGCGAGAGATTTCATTTCATTATTTAGCATTAGTATCCTTTTCCTGTGTGTTTGTTAAAATAAATAGTTTTTATCTCTTTCACTTTCCTTCAAAGAAAATGTTTTTTTTTCCCCGAACCTGGTGGAGAGAAGAGTGGTTGTAACCTGTTTTTCTCTCAAAGAATATATTGCTAAATTTTGGCCAAACCGGCACAATGTGCTATGGTTTTCTCCATTTTTTTCAGCAATTCATCTGAAGGACAGAAACTTTTGAACAGGGATAAAATTTAGTCAGTGCAAAATGGATGTGATGATGTTCAGCTAAGTTATCAATTCTGTCATTCAGAAATATGCCACCTACTAAAAAAAGCTTCTCAAAGGTTTACCTAAGTTCAAGTATTCCCTTATTTAGACTACATGAATTGCTCAAGTACACAGTCCTCATTAAATGGTCTCATATAGAAGCTCATGAAGAATACTGCTTTGTAGATTCAGGAATACTACCTTACTCCTGTCCCACAATACAGGCCTTTTCACTCTGAAAATTAAGACAAAAACATAAACTAGCAAGACTGATGTCAAAGTGAAATCGATTGTAACAAATTTAAAGCAGCAAGTGCAAGCTGAATGTCTTGTCTCATTGCACTGTGCCTCAGAGCTCTCGTGCAAGCTCTGCAGTAGTGCAGCTGTGGGAGCAGGGAAAGCACACAAGCCACTAGTGCTGTACAGACAAGCTGTTCCCGTTCACTGGGTGGAAAGGTGAAGTAGCATCATGTTACACATAGCTGAGGGGATCTGACCCTAAGCAACCTCAGCTCTCATTCATAAGGAAGAAAAGCCCGCTCGAACCAGCCAGTACGAGGGGAGAGCTGCCTCCAGGGACTCCTAACTAGTTTGGCTTGCACATGATGAGAGGGAGGTCAAAGCTTCTCTCTGCTTTGTGCAAAACAGTCTTTTATCAAATTACTATGTAGCGGCCATGTGGGTCTGGAATAGCATATTGTTGTTATTTGTCTCATTCATTGCGTGTCTCAAATCCATGCTGAATTTCATCATTTCAATTATGAAAAACACTCTCACAGGAACAGCATATTTAGTACATCATGCACCTTGCACAGTCATTCTCTGGAAACATGCATAGTGAATTTATATTTATATACATTAACATTTTTAAACACCACTTACCTTTACAGTGGCTTTGGGTCACAAAGCTTTAACAGGCCTGCTCTGAGTTTTTACAGCAACTAGTTTCACATAGCCATAGGTTGGACGATTTGGCAGCAGTCATTCCTCCCAGCACGAGCTTTCTTTCTGCCCTCCCACTCTCCCACTATTTTTTTTACCATTCTTCTGTCCCCCTCAAAGCTAATGAATACATTCATGTTTACACTGAGGAGATCTCGGCTAACCATAAGAAACAACCTGAGCCATATAGAATATGTATTTGGGCAGTCAAGGGTAACAGGTATAAAATGGCAGCTTTGTGTCAAAGTCTGTGGCCTTTCCATCTGTGAGGCATGTGATGGCAGCTGCACCCCTGGCCAGAGGATGGATGGGTGTCAGCTCCCAGTCTCTGAAGGGGGAAACACCCAGTGGTGGTGCAGGTGGAGAAGGCAGAGCCTCAGGGACCTGATCTCCTGATAGCTGCAATTGCTTGTGCATTCAAGGGTTACATCCAAGCTGAAATGGAATACTTCCCTTACTTATTGTTTGTAAATGAGCAAATAGCCAAAAATTACAAATTTTTGGCCACTTGTCTTGGACAGCGCAGATGAGAGCAGGAATTATCCCTTCATGCCAGGATCAAGAGAAGAATTAGTTTAATCTGTTTAACACTAAGTAACATAGGTGCCAAAGCATTAAAGGAAGGTAACTTAAAAGAGCATTTGTAGAAACAATATAAATTAAAATACATACATGCTTATGTAAGGACTAACTACCCCACCGTTGCTATAGACGAATAAGCTAACTAATCATAACCCAGTCCATACACTCTTCAGACTCTCCTTCATTGTGTCTACTCCTGCCCTCCAAATAATACCGACAAGTACTACCCAGTATAAAGGACAGGTTCAAGACCCTCTGAGACTGAGTGACTACAGTACAGGAAGAAAAAGGAAATTCAGGGTCGTCTCAGCTCTGCAGGAATGACAGTTGTTTCTTTAGCTCGCACCAAACCGATTGCTGTTTTTCCCCATTAGTTCATGCATCCTGCTTCTCCTGTAACTGCTCCTCCTCTACTCACCAAATGCGTGTGCTCTAGGAAGTCTCCTTGACACTGCTCTTACCCCAGAGATAACTAATTTTTGTAAGTAGGCAAGCCAGTGATGGAAGGAATCACTTTGGAAAAAACCCCATTGTCTCCTCTCTCCGGGGAGACCTTCTAGCAGCCTTCCAGTACCTAAAGGGAGCCTACAAAAAAGCTGGAGAGGGACTTTTCACAAGGACATGTGTGGGACAAGGGGGAAGGGCTTTAAACTGACAGAGGGTAGGGTTAGATTAGATATCAGGAAGAAATTCTTTGCTGGGAGGGTGGTGAGGCACTGGAACAGGTTGCCCAGAGAAGTTGTGGATGCCCCATCCCTGGAGGTGTTCAAGGCCAGGTTGGATGGAGCTCTGAACAACTTGATCTAGTGGAAGGTGTCCCTGCCCATGGTAGGGGGGTTGGAACTAGATGATCTTTAAGGTCCCTTCCAACCCAAACCATTCTATGATTCTATATGATTTTGTTTCATGAGATCTGGGACTGAAGAGTAGCCCATTGGCCTGTACCTAGCACTGAACATTATCTTTTAGGCCCTCCTCATATGCTCTTAAACTGAGTAATTGTTCTGCTGTAAGCTGTTAGGTGGGAGCACCCAGGTAAAACCAAAAGCTTTATGTAAGATGCATGAACTTCTATCCCTATTCAGCATAAGGTGTTTCCCTTTAACTCTCCATTGCTAGTCCTCTCTTCAAATCAGGAGTTCCCTTACTTTGTTTAAACTTCCAGCTTGTGTACTTTATTTATATTCCATTCTTGATATCTCTTTCCTAATCCATATACATTTACCTTCCCCAAATGCTTCCTCAGATATACTTTCTCGCATACTTCCTTCTGTTTTATTTTCCCTAATCTGTACTTAACAGCTTTAATAACTTATGGGAAGCAAAACTAACTGAAATATGCCATGATCTGTTGCTTTTAATTTCTGGAAAACACTTCTTCCCAAATTTTGCATTTGATCCTTACACGTGCTCACTGTAGATTAGTATTACTATTTTTTGCAATAGTATTGCATTACAAGTTCATGTCCAGTTTCTTATTACAAGTCAGTGTACCTCAAAATTGTTGTTTCTTGATGGGAAGTGGAGACATGTCCATATGATATAATCTATTGCCCTAGTTGTCATTTAACTTTATTTGCAGTTAATCTCATCTAACAATAAACTAACTCTTGTGATACATTCAGGCCCATCATAAGTTTTATTTTACACTGGTTTTTCAAACTTTTCTTACAGCAGGGACAGTAATTTGTCATACATTGTTTTGTTTTAGAAAAGAAATAAATTATTAACACTGTTGTTTGCACTGTAATAATATTTTGTGGAATTCAGTGCAAGCATACAAAAAATATTCAAACCATACACAACAGCTATATTTAGGAATCAACTACAGTAATAAAGATATCCTGACTTACTGTGAGAATCACACTGATGATGACTCATTAATAAGTCTTCTCTAGATTGCTAATGAAATTATTAAGTAAAAGGGCTCTAATACCCTTCACGGTGATAGCACTGGAATTTGTCAAAGATGGATTTCTAATTAATTCCCTGATATGAGTGTGTCAGAAATGTAACATACCTTGAAATAATAATTTCTTTGCATAGAGTTTTTCATATAGGCTATATTAAAAATATTTTAGAGTTACATAATCCATCTGCAAACACAAGAGGAAAAAATAAAGCAAAAGAAAAAAGAGTGAGACAAACAGATATGGACTCTAGAGACAATCACCCTGAAAACAGATGATGAGCCAACTAAGTGAACAGATATGAGATTGTTAGTCTGGAGCTGCAGAAGAAAACACCATTTTTCCAATGTCACAGACGTAGGGTGAAGTGGCTCAGAGAAAGCCAGTGTTATCAAAGCAAGAATTTAAGATCTTTTAGATGGGCTGCATCAGGTCAGTAATAAGCTTTAGGCTGAAGAAAGGCAACTTCTAACTTGGATCCTAATACAGCTATAAATTTATTTTAATAGAATCATATAAAACCATTTTCAGAAACTGATCACCTACAATGTGACACAAGGAAATATATAAATAACATATCCATTTTGTTACTAAAGAAATAAATATACAAAAAAGGAAGCTACTGACTATTTAAAGTGCAATTTATGATAAAACCTTAGCATTTTCTAATTCTAAAACATCTTTCATCTCTTACTAGTCTCTCATAATTTTAAGGACAGCTAGTTCTCAGCTCATTATTACTTTTCATGTAATCTTACACTGGAATTATTGCATGTGCTACTGCTAGAACAATTCACAACTTTCATTATAATCTTCCTTTTGAGTATCTCGGATGAGTTCCTTTTCATCTGAAAACTCCCATGCTTAGTCTAAAGCCAGCAACAATTTTTGGAATAGTGGATTAGGCAAGCTCAGGTGTAATCAAAACATTCTTTAAAAAAACACTATAATAACATACTTTTCCCAAATTTGACCTAAGAAGGGGAAAAAATGAATAAACTCATTTTGTTCTTATGTTTTTTATTCTGTAGTTAAAATGAGAAAATGAGATTCAAGGAAGTTCCAATTCATGCAATGCATTTCAAAGAATATCTGCTTAACGATTTTTAAGATGTGGATAATCTGACAGGTCTTGTTTTCAGTGTGATTTAGGACAAGCTGCTGAACAGCAAGGGTCACCTTTCAGCACTTTGGATTTGGAGCTATTTAAGACCTGAGTTTCCAGTCCTATCAAAGCTTGGAAGTAGAATTCAGAGTTTAAACCCAATTAAGCTTTGGGTCAGCCTCATCCAGAACACAGGTTTCACAAGGGAGGTGTGTCTGTGCTGGCTGGTCAGCCCAGTGACAGAAGGACAGGCTCTCAAATGTAGCACGTGAGAGCATGCCAAAGGGGGCATACTGCTTTTAGTAGACTGAGGTATCTGGCTTTATGCACAGTAAAGAAACAACCCAGAAAAAACAATAAAAACACAATTATTCTAATTCCAAGAAAATGTTAAGAGTGTGTTTCTGAAGTCTTTACTACATAAGAATGCTTTAACCTTTACTTTCTCAAAGCACATTTAAAAGCTGAATACAAACTCATCTCAACATGATGATGCACAGCCTGATAGTTCAGTGACACACAAGACCTATGGGAAAACACTGCAGTGAAAATGAGACCAGAATGGCCTAGAACACGTATCAATGAAGCACGTCGAGCATATTCTGTGGACTTGTAAATGAAATTTAGGTCTGTTCCCTCAGAAAAAAATAATGACTTACAGCAGGTGGAAATTTTGGTAGAAATTCCCAAGGAGCATCCTGATGCACCACTTCGCAACACAATGTAACTTACATGTTTATCTGGCACCTTCAGTGAATATAGGACAAGTTGCTGATGTGAACTGCTCACTTGATAATTTTTCCCTTCTGTCGAAATTAAGATGATACACTATAGCTCACCTGTAACTTTTGGGTCAGAGAATTCCTCTGTGCCTGGAGCTCTCTGGCACTGTCGATTTCTTGCTTCAATCTTTCAATTTCCTAAGGGAGAAGAAACAACCTTGCTAGCAACACGTTATCTAACTTGGCCTCAGTGCAGGTAAACTGGCTGCCGCTTCTTCTCCTGAGTGAGCTATTGCAATGATATAAAAACTGGCAGTTAGATACTGCCCATCATAGTGCATGAAGTTTAAGCCCTGCTTCCAATATTCCTAAATCACAGTCCCAAAATAGCAATTCTGTTCTGAATAAACAATACCGATAAGCATTTTCTTTGCTATAAAAGTCCAAGTCATTCTCTCCCACAAAAAAGATCTGAAATAATGTTTTCCTAGAAAATTAAGAGCCTTTGTAATTAGAAAAACAATTTTATACTTTAAATTCTATTATAAACTATTCTCCATTTTTTCAAGAGAAAAATTCAGTTTTCATCAGTGAGCTGCTCATTTTGTCACTAACAGCAGGGCTGAGCATCAAAAGATTGCCTGCTTTGACCATTGATTTCTGTAAAAAGAGAATCTAAAAGGAAAGGTTTCTTTAATTTAGCAAGAAGAAAATAATAAAGTATAAAAATAACAAATATAGATAAAATAATGAATGGAAGAGAAACCTGTTCTTAGCTTGCTTTCAACACACAAGAATAAAAATAGTTAATGAAGCTAAAAGGTATCAAATTTAAAACTAGTAAATACTTTTCCCAAAAAGCGCATAGTCATCTCACGGAACTTCTTTCAGAAAGATCTCTTTGCATCCAACAGTTCAGCATAATTCAAAAGCGCATGGACACCAAAATGGGAAACATTACCAACCTGAGGCTAATCTCTTAAGTATGAGGAAGTTTGGAAAAGACTTTGTTCCATTTTGGGAGGATATTCTGTAACTGTTGCATCCTCTCATGCATCCTCCTCGGAAACACCTAGCAACAGCCCCACAGGAGGCAATACCCTGCAAGATACACTGCTTCTCTGAACATGCACACCAGTGCACACTGTGTCTGTTCAGAGGGCGCAAGGGATCTGGTCCTACACAGAGCAAACAATCCTTCATACATGGCTCCTTGCACCTCCTTTTTCCCATACATAAAGGGGTGAGTCTTGATCGTTCTGCGGCACAAATATGCTTTCCTTTGAGACCCATGCCAGAGCAGGTGTTACTCCAATTCCTTGTATTTCCATGCTGCTGGTCCAGCTCAAGGCAGATGGCCCAATAACTATTAAGTTACAGACCAGGGGTTTTGGCACGTGTTTAAGAAAAGGGCTGATCTTAGGGATCATGAAATTCAGCTATATTAACATAGCCTGAAAAACAGATTGTCCTGAAAAGACATTGATCAATTACTTGCTCCAAACCCTGCTCTCCAGAAAAAGTAAAGTGTGCAATGACTGCTTCCCTTCTAAGTGAATTTGGACTGTATCAACGTGATGACTGCTCTGTAGAAACTACACATGCTTCAATTGCAGACAATTTTGCAAAGAGATATGCTCAGTAAAAGCAAACATGAAAAAAATTATACTTTTTTTGTTGTTCAGATACCCAGCTCTATACTGGACAAATGTAATTATAATATACAGAAAAATAATCTTTATTAATATTTTCAAAGAAGCTGAAAAATGGATTTTACTTCATAACATCTATATGAAATAACACAGTATTTACCAGCCATCACAAATTTAGTATTGAAAGGCTTTAGAAATTATGTAGCACAAAAGCCAAGAATAAATGTTAGCAGATACCTCTTCTTTTTTCTTCAGTGTAGACTCTAACTCCTGTATTGTCTGGTTTAATTCTGTTTTATGAGTGTGGACTTCATTGGCTTGACTGCTCACACACTCTAGCTCAGTCACCTGTTGAAATAAGTAGAAGCAACATATACAGGATTTATTGCAACAAATTCAAGGTACTATTGCTTCTTTGCATTTAAAATATACCCTTAGCGCTGGGTGACTTGTGTTGATTAAAATGGTGAAGGTGTTCTTAGGAAGTTAGCATAAAATTCCTTTTAAAATTGTTTTGCATAAAATGGTTGCTATGACTTTTAATGTTCACTGTAATATCTTGGAAACGTTAAATGTAGTATGTTGCTGGCTGAAACAAAAATTAATGAAAAGTTATACTTACTAATTATTGAAAAATTTATGAAAGAAGCTGAATTACCATTTCAGAAACAGTAATTTTCAGTAATAACAGAAGTGAGAGTCCCTTCCCTCCCACCTTTCCCGACAATGACATGACCTGGTATTGAATAACATCAGGGTCTGGCCACACCTACTCAGCCATGCTTCCTCTTGACTATTGCAAAAAATTAACCCTGTCCTGTCTGGAACCAGGATATTATTCACCCCTTGTTCTATACCATCTACCTCATGTCCAGATCCTACACCTTCCAACTATATGCATATATATATATATACAGGCATGAGTATCATTTCTGTAGTCAATGGCCATCCCCCCAAGATGTCTGTTGAATTTATTTAGTTCGTGACTTTTGGTTCTATCCATTCTAGATGTCTTCCAGGGCAGGAGGGCTGGTGTGCTGTCGGCTGGTTGCAAGCTGCATCAGGAGCTCACAACTGGTGCATCTGGAGCAGTCCATACTCATTATCTATGGTAGTTCTGGCATACAGTGGCAGTGTCATTCAGCAACCAATATTATACAATTCAACATTACAGACTGTTCTCACACACAAATCAAATCCCCTTGAGGTACATACTGTGTTTTCCCATCCCTCTGCATTACCCACCAAGTGCACCCCGGTCCGTGAGCAAAAACAATGCCACAGATGGATTTGCCTTTACTTGAGGCAGGACTAATCCAAGCTGTCTTCCTTAACATATTCCTCATGTGCACCATGGGGACTTGATCCCCTTCTACAGTATGTGGAGGTTTTGATTGGGCAGGGACAGCTCCATTGGTAGAGCCTTGGGTGTTAACTAACCACGTGGCCTTTGCTAAATGTAGATCGCAATGTTTGAAGGTCCCACTGTTGCATTGCTTGGTTTGGTTTAGCAAGCCGCAGCCTTCTCGGAAAGCGCTGCGAGGCTGCTTAGGATAGAGCGACAGTTCCACTCTCCCGTAGTCCTTCCGGACAGCCCCGCGTACCTGCTCCCGCTAGCTGTCAGCTCCGCAACACGGTGACAGTAAAGGAGGCGAGAAGGGTGCCTCCATGTGGACCTCAGAGGAACCTTTATTACATGGTGACAAGCTGATTCCCAGAGGCAGAGAGACCACGTAGTCAGGGAGCTTGGGGTCTTATCTGGGGACGAGGGGGGTGGAGAGAGCATGTGGACGAATGATCTCAGGGCGCAGGGGCGGTACATGGGCGGAGTTGGGGTACTGGAACTAATAGGGAGAACCCAAGGGAGTGGCCAGGGCTAGGGGCAGGGAAGGGGGAGACAATATGAGAAAGGTCTACAATTTAGTAAGAAAAGCATTGGGGAAATGCAACACTACATCCCACCACCCACTGCTTTCAATGTGGTTTTTAACAGTCCATTGTACCGTTCAATTTTCCAAGAGGCTGGTGCATGATAGGGAATATGATACACCCACTCAATCCCATGCTCTCTGGCCCGGGTGTCTATGAGGCTATTTTTGAAATGAGCCCCCTTGTCCAATTCGATTTTTTTGGGGGTGCCATGTCACCACAGGACTTGCTTTTCAAGACCCAAGATGGTAGTCTGGACAGTGGCGTGAGGCACAGGGTACGACTCCAGCCATCCAGTGGTTGTTTCCACCATTGTAAGCACATAACGCTTGTCTTGGCACGTTTGCGGCAGTGTGATATAATCAATCTGCCAGGCCTCCCTATATTTATATTTCAACCAACGTCCTCCATACCACAGAGTCTTTACCCACTTGGCCTGCTTGATTGTGTCAGGACCTAAAGAATGCAGTGAAATGTCTCAAAACACTGTCAAAAAAGGAAGTCCCCATTAGATAAGCCACCACAACAGGCACAGATGGCAAACAGGAAGGCGTTATTCCAGGCCTAAATGGAGGCGAAGGTTTGGAATTAGCACACCAGACAAAATTCCACCGTGGGAATTTGTGATAAACACAGATGGAGGCAGATCTGTGTAACCTACCCTGACAAAAATTCCCATCATGGAAAACTGTGAGAAAGAAAGCAAGTCCTTATACACATGCCAGCCCAAGTTGTGGGAACAGCATTTACACCCCATGAATACCCAGGACTTGGACTTTATATGAGTGGCATCTCCAGAAGAACACTCTGGGACCCCCACCACCAAGAAGACCAGAAGAAGGGCCAGCGGGACTCCACAGGGACCCATGTGGTGTTGACTATCTTTCTACTTAATCTGTTTCTCTCTCTTTCTCCCCCGCCCTATATTTACTATTAAATAAAATCCATACTATTGACTTTGGCATCTGGTCTTGTTTACACCTTAATTTGGGCAGAGGCATCTTTTAATAATCGGGTACTAACAGATTGCAGCGCATGTTTCACAGTTATGGACAACCTGGGAGGTAGTGTCTGTGGTTAAGTCCACTTCTCAATCATCAGATCATCTGTATGTCGCATCTCTTTCCTGATGACCTGAGGCATCATGGCCTCATTGAGACAGAAATAATTCACCCTTATGTTGCCAGTCCAGATCCACCTGAGACACTTTAATCTTGGCAGCCCGATTGTGCCGGTTTGGCCAAAATCTAGCAATATATCCTCTGAGAGAAAACCAGGTTACAATCACCCTTCCCCCCACAGGGTTCGGGGAAAAAAAAATTTTTCCTCGAAGGAAAGTGAATGAGATAAGAACTATTTATTTAACAAACACACAGGAAAAGGATAATAATGCTAAGTAATGAAATGAAATCTCTCGCTATAGAGAGAAACTTGGGAAGATTTCAGAGTCCTTCTGTAGGTGTGGTCTCTCTCCTCCTCGGAGCTGGGTCGGCGAGGGCCCACCCCGGGCCTCGGGGAGGAAATTCTCCCGATGTGTTCTGATGTTGTTGAACAGTCCAGAAGAGAAGAAGGGAAAAACCAAAGTCCCAGGAAACAAAGTTCAGCTTTCCGTCTCACGCCGGGAAGAGAAGAAAAAAACCGAAAACCGCTGGCTGAAGAAAGCAAGCAGGGTGCTCCCTCCTGCTCCTGCAGCCAGAGAACGCAGAGGAGTGTATCTCTGTGTCTTTGGGAAACTGTTTTGAAAAGTTTGTTTGGTTTTTTTCTTTTCTCCAGCTCAGTTTAAAGGCACAGAAAAGGCACAATATTACTTTTTGGGCATAGAGCATGATAGGGGATACACATGATAGAGTCACCCCAAGACACCGATCCACCTGTTCCTTGTTAAAATGTTCTTCAGTAGCTCGACCCTTGGGTACATGTGCATCTAACATGACGTACCTTTACAGACAACTTCTCTATCTGGGCAGCGATGTCTCGCCACAATTCAGCAGCCCAGATGGGTTTTCCTCTGCACTGCCAATCAGTCTTTTTCCACGTTCCAGCCATGCCCACAGAGCATTTGCTACCATCCACAAGTCAGTGTAGACTGGCCATTTCTCTTATTCAGCAATATCTAAAGCCAGCTGGATGGCTTTCAGCTCTGCAACCTGAATTGATTCTCCTTGTCCCTCGATAGCTTTTGTGACTCGCCGTGTAGGACTCCATATGGAAGCTTTCCATTTTTGATGTATCCCTACAGTATGTCAGGAACTGTCAGTGAAGAGAGCATGTTGCTTTTCATTTTCTGGTAGCTGATTATATGATGGAGCCTCCTCAGCACGTCACCTTTTCCTCCTCTGATGATGATGATAGTCCAAAATTTTCGCCTTCAGGCCAGTTCGTGATGACTTCCAAGATCCCTGGGTGACTGGGGTTTCCTATTTGAGCTTGCTGTGTGATCAGCGTGACCCACTTACTCCATGAAGCATCAGTGGCATTATGCGTGGCAGGGACTTTCCCTTTAAATATCCAGCCCAGCACTGGCAATCAGGGTGCCAGGAGGAGCTGTGCTTCACTGCCAATCACTTCTGAAGTGGCTCAAACACTTTCATAAGCTGCCAGCATCTCTTTTTCATCTGGGGTGTAACAGGGCTCGAATCCTTTGTATCCCCAACTCCAGAACCCCAGGGGTTGTCATCGAGTCGCCCCAAGTACTTTTTGCCAAAGGCTCCAGGAAGGACCATTCTCTCCCATTTCACATCTTGTCCTGTCCTGACTGGCCGAAGGGCTACTGCATGAACTCCTTTTTAATTTGTTCAAAAGCTTGTTGTTGTTCAGGACCCCACTTAAAATCATTCTTCTTCTGGGTCACATGATAGAGAGGGTTTACAATCTGACTGTAATCTGGAATATACATCCTCCAAAAATCCACAGTTCCTAGGAAAGCCTGTGTTTCCTTCTTGCTGGTCAGTGGGGACATAGCTTCTCTTTTGTTGACCATGTCCATTGGAATCTGATGATATCCATCTTGCCATTTTACTCCTAAAAACTGAATTTCCTGGTCAGGTACCTTGACCTTATTCTGCTTTATGGCAAAACCAGCTTTTGGGAGGATCTGGATAATCTTCTCCCCTTTCTCAGAAACTTCTGCTGTGTTGCCCCACATGATGATGTCATCAATGTATTACAAGTGTTCTGGAGCATCCCCCTTTTCCAGTGCAGTCTGGATCAGTCCATGGAAAATAGTGGGGCTGTGTTTCGACCCCTGAGGCAGTAGGTTCCAGTTATACTGGATGGCCCTCCTGGTG
This sequence comes from Lycocorax pyrrhopterus obiensis, assembly GCA_014706295.1. Lineage (NCBI taxonomy): Eukaryota > Metazoa > Chordata > Aves > Passeriformes > Paradisaeidae > Lycocorax > Lycocorax pyrrhopterus. Next base: position 93,924,195 of record JACSVZ010000002.1, on the reverse strand, counting down.
AAAGCAAACTGTGGCCTGCACTCTGTTGCCAAAGGAATGGAGAAAAATGCATTAGCAATGTCGATGGTGGCACCACTTTGCTGCCTTGGATTCAAGTTTGTACTGAAGTTCCAGCATGTCCAGCACAGCAGCACTCAGTGGTGGTGTGACTTTGTTCAGGCCCCAATAGTCTACTGTCAGTCTCCACTCTTCATTGGACTTACGAGCTGGCCATATAGGGCTATTAAAGGGTGAGCGAGTCTTTCTGACCACTCCCTGGCTCTCCAGTTCCATGAATCATCTCATGGATGGGGGTCACAGAGTCCCAGTTTTGTGGTATTTTTGACAATGTACTGTGGTAGCGATTGGTATGTGTTGTTCTTTGACCCTCAGCAGTCCAAGAGCAGAAGGGTCCTCTCAGAGACCAGGCAAGGTATTCAGCTGTCTGCTTTCCTCTGTCTCCATAGCATTTTTCTTTCAAATATTCTGCCACTTTATCAGGGTTCTGTAACTGTTCAAGGGTGAACTCCCAAGCCCTTGGAGCAGAATAGTCCTTCAAAGGTGGCCCAATTTCTCCCACATTCCATGCCAGTCATGATTATCCACCCTTGGGGCAGATCTCTGAATGACCTTCCTAGAAATCCCTTCTTTGACTCTAAACATGGTGTGGACCACATTGAGGAGACCTGGCAGACTTAGCAACAAGAACATGCTTTCCTTAAAATCTAAAGGGAATTCAAAATTCTCAAAAGCTGTTCTAACAGGCCTGAAGGAGGAAAAGGGGGTGAAAGGCTGGAGAAAATCATCTTTCCCTGTTCCCCCCCTCCCCCCCCCCAGGCTGCATACAATCATTAATGAATTCCCAGAGGTAGCACCCAAGGCCAGGGCAGGAGAGCAACTATGAATACACATTGCAAATGACCCTCATTGCCCTTGATGTTACCATGTCATAAACTGATATCACACAGTACAGCAACAAAGTAATCCTGATCCCTCTCCCTGCTCTGAAAAAGGGCACCGTGATGGGCACATAGTGCATATACGAGAACATATACAGGGTTAGTGTTACGAATGAGAGGGGAGAGCTTAGACAAGTCCTGCCTTTGACTCAGATTTCTGGCAGTAGCTCTGTTTGGGGCAGCCTGCACCCCAGATTGCTCTCATTCGCAAGTTCTTAATAATGGCTGATTAGGTCTATTACAAAGTAAATTATTTATTGAATAGACACAAAATTAACAGACATAAGACTTTAAACAGACTACTTACTGCACAGGAATAAAACAAAAAGAACTACTAGTAGATAAAATACAGTGCACGATAAAGGTACCTATGTTACAGCTAGCATAGAAATAGTATAGATTAGGATTCAATGTAACTCACCACCGAATTGATGATGGAGTACACATAGAATTCTTTCACTCAATTTCCGGGAAAGTATCGGCGGAATTTGCATTCAAACTCTGGAGAGAAGTCCTACACATCTCCAGGGTGTGTATAGGAGGCTTCTGCCTCCGTGAAAGTTTGTGTAGCTTTTATAGTTTGTAAAGTAGCATCTGTCAGTCAGGAATTCCAGCTTATCTCCCCACATCCTGTTCTCATGGCCACTTGTTTATTGGGAATTCTACCCCTGGTGCCAGAGAGAGACATAACTCCCTAGCTGTCTTGGGGTGACTTTATGATGTGTATCACCTACCCGGGGAGAGTTGTTCCTTGAGCGGTTTTGTGTTCAAGGACACAGATACACACTCCCCTGTGTTCCTGGCTGCTACAGAGCAGAGGAAAGCTCCTTCCTGCTTTTCTTCCCAGCTTTCGGCTCTATTTCTCCAGAGAGAGAGACGGAGAGTTAAACTTTTTTTTCTCTGGGACTTCGGCTTCTCTTCTGGAACTGTTCAGAACACCAGAACTCACTGGGAGAGCTTTCCACCGAGGCCCAGGGGCCCAAGCTGACCCATCTCCGAAGAGGAGAAAGCCACACCCACAAAGGACTCTAAAATCTTACCAGGTTTCTCTCCACAGCAAGAGGTTTTATTATCTAGCATTATTCTTTTCCCATTGTGCATTGTGTCTGTTAACTAAATAGGTTTTTTTTCCTTTCACTTTCCTCCGAGGAAAATTTTTCCCAAACCTGGTGGGGGAGGGGTGGTTGTAACCTGCCTTCTATCAGAGGACGTTCAAATTTGGACATTCCTCCAAATTTGTCTCAAACCGGCACAAATAATTAGTGGCGCCCAGCACGTGGCCCAGAGGAAAGTGAAAAAAACCTGTACTAATTACATTTTGGTTTGGTTTTAATTACTTTGTATTGGGGTAAAGTAGTCACCATGTTGGTTGAGTTCATACTGTCTCTCTGGTTTGAGGTACTAATGTCTTTCTGGTCCCTAGGCCTGTTTGCCTATCTACAACTTGCTCCGATCTTGTCCCTGGTACGTTACTTTTACAGAGCAGGGGCATGAATCCGGATTTCTATTTTGCTATGCTCGGTGATAATGATTTATAAAAAGTCAACAGAGGTACTGGCAGTTGTTCAAAATGTGGATGATTTGTGGTTTCTCCATCCTAACCCCAGTCCTAGTTTCAGTAGCTTGTTTTGGGAGTTTATTAGTAATTGCACCCAGTTTGTTAGAAGAGGAGGAGACAGGATTTCCCAGCCTTTCATCTCCCTCCCCTTTAAATTTAATACATTATCTTTTGAGAATGTTCCGTTTCCCCTGGATGTTAAAGTGACCACCTTCCTGGTATTTTATCTGGTAAGCTTCCTCTATATGATTTGCAGCTTGTCTAGAATAAGGGCTGAGATTTCCAGAGGGGCTGATGAGACACCTGACCCAGACGTGGAAAATCCTGAGTGGTGTGGGGAATGGGAGGATATGGGCCAAACCCTGAAGGAATTCTCTGACCCAATAGCCTGGAATTTCCCCCCTGAACAAATTCAGAACCCAGCTGAGGTGGGGAAATATCTGAAAGAGAAATACAATGACAATTCTAATGAGAAAAAGCTCATTGCAATATGCTGGGCCTTGGCATATGCCTATCACACACTGGTAGATACTGTAGGGCAGCAGACAAACGCAGAGGGGCAGGAAGATAAATCAGCAGACACCCCAGTCACTCAGGCTGCAGCCAAACCAGACAGCAAGCCTAAGCCATTGACAGTTGCTCCTGTCATGAGGAAAAAGCACACAACCAAAACCGATCGCCCAGTGAAAGATGATGATGATGCGGGGGAAGGAACCTCAAAGCCAGCAACTGACTCAGGCCCAGAAATCATTACTGAGTCCATGTCCATGAAGGACCTTTGTAGCCTAAGAAAGGACTACACCCAACTGTCTGATGAATCCATAATAAGTTGGATGGTCCGTATTTGGGACGCTGCAGGCGAAACTACAATTCTGGATGGTGCTGAAGCGAGGCATTTGGGATCCCTGTCACATGATCCAGGTATCAACCAAGAGATGGTAAGGGGGTCTGACCCTCTCAGTCTGGTTCAGATCTTGAAAGGTGTGGAGGAAAGATACCTGTGCCGAGATTATTTCTATGAGCAGAAAACCCGATGGAAGACCATAGAACAAGGGATCCAACACTTGAGAGAACTGGCGGTGGTAGATATTGTCTTCCCAGATGACCCAACAATTAGGAATCCAGACAGGGTAAAATGTACACCAGTGATGTGGCGAAAATTCATACGACTTGGGCCATGAGAATACAACTCTGCTTTAGCAATAATGAAACCGGATGACGATGGGAATGAGACTGTGCAGGATATGGCGAAGAACCTCCGATCATATGCAGATGCCATGCATGGCCCAACACATGCAAGAATCGCAGCTGTGGAAACACGTCTGCAGAAAGTGGAAGATGGAGGAGAATCACCAGGAACTCATGAAGGAGATTAAAGAGGGCCTTCTCCAAATCTTAGCAGTACAGATCAGAGATTCTGCTACCAAACGCAGACGTCCCCCAGAGAGAGAGAGAAGGTACATCCCACGAAGTGAACCATGGTTTTTCCTGTGTGATAGTGGGGAAAACATGAGGAGGTGGGATAGACAACCCACTTCTGCCCTGGCAACACGAGTGCATGAATTGAAGGAGCGCAAGACTCAGAAAGGAAGTTCCACCAAAAAGGAAGCAGCTCCAGTTGCCCATAGCTGAACTGCCAGATACGATGGAAGAGAAGATGACATGTCCGATCCCCTTGAAGGAACTTCTAAAATGTATGCCCAGGGAAAGAAGGATTACCAGGACTAGAGGGGCTCTGCCTCTAGCCAAGTAGAGGCCAGGGAAAACCATGTTTTTTGGACTGTGTAGATTTGTTGGCCTGGTACATCAGAACCACAAAAACATGATGCCTTGGTCAACACTGGTGCGCAGTGTAAAATAATCTCATCGCAACATGTGCGGGCAGAATCTGTTTCTATTGCTGGCGTGACAGGTGGATCACAGGATTTGACCCTGGTGGAAGCTGAGGTGACCCTGACTGGAAATGAGTGGAAGAAACATTTCATTGTGACTGGCCCAGAGGCCCCGTGCATTTTGGGCATAGACTTCTTCCGAAGCGGGTATTTCAGAGACCCAAAGGGACTCAGGTGGGCTTTTGGAATAGCTGCTGTGGAGACAGAGGAAATTAAGCAATTGAACACTTTGCCTGGACTATCAGAGAACCCAACTGTAGTAGGCCTTCTGAAGGGGGAAGAACAACGAGTACCAATTGCCACCTTGACAGCGCATCGCCGACAGTACCAGACAACTTGAGATGCTGTGATTCCCATCCACAAGATGATCCGTGAGCTGGAGAGCCAAGGGGTGATCAGCAAAACCCACTCACCCTTCAACAGTCCCATCTGGCCTGTGTGCAAATCTGAAGGAGAATGGAGATTGACTGTGGACTATCGAGCTTTGAATGAAGTGACTCCACCAATGAGCGCTGCTGTGCCGGACATGTTGGAGCTCCAGTACGAGCTGGAATACGAAGCAGCAAAGTGGTACGCCACCATCGACATTGCCAATGCATTTTTCTCCATTCCTCTGGCACCAGAGTGCAGGCCTCAGTTTGCCTTCACCTGGAAGGGCGTGCAGTACACGTAGAATCGATTGCCCCAGGGATAGAAGCACAGTCCCACCATCTGCCATGGACTGATCCAGACTGCACTGGAAAAGGGCAAGGCTCCAGAACATCTGCAGTACATTGACAACAACATTGTGTGGGGGAACACCGCACCAGAAGTATTTGAGAAAGGAGAGAAGATCATCCAGATTCTCCTGGAAGCTGGCTTCGCCATCAAGAAGAGCAAAGTCAAGGGACCTGCTTGAGAGATCCAGTTCCTGAGAGTGAAATGGCAAGATGGATGGCGTCAGATTCCCACAGAGGTCATCAACAAGATCACTGCTATGTCTGCGCCAACCAACGAGAAGGAAGCGCAAGCTTTCTTAGGTGCCATAGGCTTTTAGAGGATGCATATTCCTGGGTACAGCCTGATTGTGAGTCCTCTCTACCCGGTTACCCACAAGAAGAACAATTTCCATTGAGGCCTTGAACAGCAACAAGCCTTCGCCCCGATCAAGCAGGAGATTGCTCATGCAGTAGCCCTTGGCCCAGTCAGGACAGGACCAGAAGTGAAGAACATGCTCTACTCTGCAGCCGGGAGCCATGGTCTGTCCTGGAGCCTTTGGCAGAAGGTGCCTGGTGAGACTCGAGGCCGACCACTGGGATTCTGGAGCTGAAGCTACAGAGGGTCTGAAGCCAACTACATCCCAACAGAGAAGGAAATCCTGGCAGCCTATGAAGGAGTCCAAGCCGCCTCAGAGGTGATTGGCACAGAAGTTCAGCTCCTCCTGGCACCCCAACTACTGCTGCTGGGGTGGATGTTCAAAGCAAAGGTTCCCTCTACCCACCACGCCACCAATGCCACATGGAGCAAATGGATTGCCCTCATCACACAGCAAATCCGTATGGGAAAACTGAATCACCCTGGGATCTTGGAAATAATCACAAATTGGCCCGAAGGTGAAAACTTTGGTCTCACTGATGAAGAGGAACGAGAACAAGTGACACGTGCTGAAGAAGGTCCACCATACAACCAACTGCCAGCAGAAGACACATGCTACGCTCTTTTCACTGATGGTTCTTGTCGCATTTTAAAATGAAATGGAAGTAGAAAGCAGCCGTATGGAGTCCCACATGACAGGTTGCAAAAGCTACTGACAGAGAAGGTGGATCGAGCCAACTCGCTGAACTCAAAGCCATTCAGCTGGCTCTGGACATTGCTGAAAGAGAGAAGTGGCCAAAGCTCTACCTCTACACTGATTCATGGATGGTAGCCAGTGCTCTGTGGGGATGGCTGGAAAGGTGGAAAAAGGCCCACTGGCAGCATAGGGGAAAACCAATCTGGGCTGCTGAAGAGTAAAAAGACATCGCTGCCCAGGTAAAAAACCTACCTGTGAGAGTCCGTCATGTAGATGCCCATGTCCCCAAGAGTAGAGCTAATGAGGAGCACTAAAACAACGAACAGGTAGATCAGGCTGCAAAGATAGAGGTGTCACAGATAGATTGGCAACACAAGGGAGAGTTGTTTATAGCTCGATGGGCCCATGATGCCTCAGGACATCAAGGCAGAGATGCCACCTATAAGTGGGCACGAGACCGAGGGGTGGATCTAACCATGGACGGTATCTCCCAAGTTATCCATGATTGTGAGACGTGCGCTGCTATCAAGCAGGCCAAGCGTGTGAAACCCCTATGGTATGGTGGGCAGTGGTCCAAATATAAGTATGGAGAGGCCTGGCAGATTGATTACATCACACTGCCTCCAAACACACCAAGGCAAGCGCTATGTGCTCACAATGGTAGAAGCCACCACGGGATGGTTGGAGACCTACCCTGTGCCTCATGCTATGGCCTGGAACACCATCTTGGGTGTGGAAAAGCAAGTCCTTTGGAGGCATGGTACCTCCGAGAGAACTGAATCTGACAACAGGACTCATTTCAAGAACAGCCTTATAAACACCTGGGCTAGGGAACATGGCATTGAGTGGATGTACCATATCCCTTACCATGCACCAGCTGCAGGCAAAGTGGAATGGTGCAATGGATTGTTGAAAACCACCTTGAAGGCCCTAGGTGGGGGAACTTTCAAAAATTTGGAACAGCATCTAGCAAAGGCCACCTGGTTAGTTAACACCCAAGGTTCCACCAACCGAGCTGGCCCTGCCCAATCTGAACCCCTGCATACAGTAGACGAAGATAAGGTCCCAGTAGTACATGTCAGAGGACTGTTAGGAAAGACTGTTTGGGTTAATTCTGCCTCGAGTACAGACAAACCCATCCGTGGGGTTCTTTGCTCAGGGACCTGGTTGCACATGGTGGGTAATGCAGAGATAGAACAACACGTTATGTACCTCAGGGAGATCTGATTGTTGGGTGAAAACCACCTGTAATGTGGAATGCCTATATACCACTGCTTGCTGAATGTCACTGTCACTGTTTGTACATAGCTGTATATATGTGTACATATATATGTATGTATTAATGTGCGTGTGTAGAGTTAGAATATATTACTTTGGGCATTAAGCCGATGATATGGAATAAGGGGTGGAATGTCCTGGGGTGACTGGATGATACTGTATTCCCTATCGTCTTCCCTATGCCAGACATGAATCCTGTGCCTTTCTGTGCCTTTAAGCTGGGTCCGAGAGAAAGGGAGAAAAAAACCTGAGTGGTTTTGTGTCCAAGGACACAGATACATGCTCCCCTGCGTTCCTGGCTGCTACAGAGCAGAGGAAAGCTCCTTCCTGCTTTTCTTCCCAGCTTTCGGCTCTGTTTCTCCAGAGAGAGAGACGAAGAGTTAAACTTTTTTTTCTCTGGGACTTCAGCTTCTTCTTCTCTTCTGGAACTGTTCAGAACACTAGAACTCACTGGGAGAGCTTTCCACCGAGGCCCAGGGGCCCAAGCCGACCCATCTCCAAAGAGGAGAAAGCCACACCCACAAAGGACTCTAAAATCTTACCAGGTTTCTCTCCACAGCAAGAGGTTTTATTATCTAGCATTATTCTTTTCCCATTGTGCATTGTGTCTGTTAACTAAATAGGTTTTTTTTCCTTTCACTTTCCTCCGAGGAAAATTTTTCCCGAACCTGGTGGGGGAGGGGTGGCTGTAACCTGCCTTCTATCAGAGGACATTCAAATTTGGACGTTCCTCCAAATTTGTCTCAAACTGAGACTCTAGCTAACGATGACTTACTAGTCAGACAAGCTGGCCTGGGTTATCTCATGAATTCATGTGAGAGGGGGAGAATGTCTGGAGCTATCACACCAGCTGATGGACAGAGCAGATAAGCTCTTCTGTGGTAGGGGGGAAGTCCTGCCACAGTTAGGTACCACACCCATATGAACAGACCAAGCAACATTGTGACCAGTGGCTCTGTACCTATAACACAAATGCTTAGACCAAATTTGTTTCCAACCTGCTCTGGGCAGATCTGTTGTTACCTTAACCCTCATGCCCCACCTTGGCTGCCAATTAAGGCTGTCATGGTTTAGGAATAGTATTCTCCCATTTAGTAGTCCCGCTAAAACCATGCCACTGCTTGCTCCCCTCCTCTAACGGGAGGCACAAAAAGCAGAGATCACAGGTTGAGATAAGAACAATTTACTGGAAACAGCAATGGGATAAGAAAAATGAACAGTAACAGCAACAATATTAATAACAAAAGGTATAAGACAAAGAAACAATTTTCATGAAGAAAAACCCAACAGTAAACAAATACCATACTGTCCCCCACATTTTCTCCCACTGGAAGGAACGCCCTTTGTCTCAGAAGCAAGAGAGAATCTCTTTCCCCCACCCCTGGCAATGATGTGTGGTGGTATCAAATAACATTGGGGTCTGGCCACATCTCCTCAGCCTTGCTCCCTATCGGCTATTGCAAAAAATTAACCCTGTCCTTGACCAAAACCAGGACACTCAGCATCAACAATGTAATAGCAGAGAGATAGATTGGAAAGACAACACCCCACCCCTCACCCCCAAGAACTTATTGGCTAGAATTATCCCAAAAGAAATATTTGTGCTCATAGAAAAAAAGTAGAATCATAGAATCATAGAATATGCTGAGTTGGAAGGGACCCATCAGGATCATCGAGTCCAACTCCTGGTCCTGTACAGGACACCCCAAGAATCTCACCATGTGCCTGAGAGCATTGTTCAAACGCTTCTTGAACTCAGATAGGCTTGGCACTGTGACCACTTCCCTGGTGTCTTAGGTTACAATGTAAGATGTAATCAAAAGTATGTATTCTATCACCATCTTCATAAGCTGTTAAAAACAGGTGGGGCAGGGTTCTTTATCTCTTCCATGACACATCCCTGATAATTCCCTCTGGGGAAGCTATCTCCGCTAATGGGCTATCAAGTCTCACTGCATGACTCATAAAATTACATCATCCCATTGTGAGATGCTCCACCCAGGGGCAGGAACCAAGCATTCCTACCTGGATACAATCTGAGGTTTGGGACACCACAGCCAGCCTTACCTACTGGATACCCAGAGGACAAGAGCTACATAACCACCACTGGACCTTCAGAGGAAGACCAGACCCTTCTACAGGACCACCGCTTCAAAAGAACCACATCTATCACTTCAACAGGACTGCAGCCACCATTTAATCGGACTGCTACCACCACCCTGACCAACAGGGTGTCAGGTCGTATCCTGACTGTCAAGGTTAAGCCAGTGTTTCTGTATTATTGTCTTTATCCTAATTTTCCTATTAAATTGTAATTCTTACTTGGGATTTCCCACTGGTTTGCTTTCAAACTAGTACACCTGGGGAGCCCATTCCAGTGCCCAACCACCCTCTTGGTCAAGACCCTTTTCCTGATATCCAACCTACGCCTCCCCTGACTCAGCTTCATGCCATTTCCTCGAGCCCTGTCACTGGTCACCAGAGTGAAGAAATCGGTACCTGCCCCTCTGCTTCCCCTCATAAGGATGTTGAAGACCACAATGAGGCCTCCCCTCAGTCTCCTCTTCTCCAGGCTGAACAGACCAAGTGACCGCAGACATTCCTCATATGGCTTCCCCTCCAGACCCTTCACCATCCATGTGGCCCTCCTTTGGACGCTCTCTAATAGCTTAAAGGTCTTTTTTATATTGTGGTGCCCAAAACTTGACACAATATTCAAGATGAGGCTGCACCAGCGCAGAGTAGAGTGGGACAATCACCTCCTTTGACCAGCTGATGATGCTGTGCCTGATGCACCTCAGGATGCATTTGGCCCTCCTGGCTGCCAGGGCACTGCTGACTCATATTCAACTTGCTGTCGACCAAGACCCCCAAGTTCCTTTCCGCAGCGCTGCTCTCCAGCCTCTCGTTCTCCAGTCTATACACACAACCAGGGTTGCCCTGTCCCAGGTGCAGAATCTGGCACTTTCCTTGTTAAACTTCATTGTCCATCTCTCTAATTTGTTGAGGTCTCTCTGCAAGGCCTCTCTGCTCCTCCCAATTTAGTGTCGTTGGCAAATTTAGTATTCTTTTGAGTTCTGCATCTAGGTCGTTAATGAAGATGTTGAAGAGAACTGGGCTGAGGATGGAGCCCTGTGGAACCTTAGCTGCATTGTCCTTCAGGTGTTTTTCAATACCTCCCAGAATAATCTTTTCCATGATTTTACCAGGCACTGAAGCGAGACTGATAGGCCTGTAGTTTCCAGGGTCCTCCTTCTTGCCCATCTTGAAAATCAGGACAACGTTCGCCAGCTTCAAGTCAGCTGGGACCTCTACAGATTCTCAAGACTGCTCAAAAATCATTGAGAGAGGCCTTGTGATGACATCAACCAGCTCTTTGAGGATTCTCGGATGAATCCCATCAGGTCGAATAGATTTGTAGGGATCCAGCTGGAGCAGCACAAGTTCAGGGTCATCTGGGAGTTGATCATTATCCTCCAGCTCAGGGCATTGACACACCCTTGGTCTGTCATCCATGTTGAAGACAGAGGCAAAGAATGCATTAAACACCTCTGCCTTGTCCATGTCCCTGTTTGTGAGGTGACCATCCTCATCCTGTAACAGGCAGATGTTATTTCTACACTACCTTTTGCCACTAATGTATTTGAAAAAACTCTTATTGTCCCCCATGGTTCTTCCCAGCTTCAACTCCAATTGAGACTTGGCCTCACGAATTTTCTCCCTACAGCGATGAGCAGCATCTCTGTATTCTTCCCATGTCACCTGACCTTGCTTCCACTGGGCATCCACCTTCCTTTTTGCCTTATTTGCAAGAGAAGATCCCTGTTCAGCCAAGCTACCCTTCTACCTCACCTGCTTGACTTCTGCCATCTGGGAATTGCCTGCTCCTGTGCTCTTAGAAGGTGCTGCTTAAAAAGTGACCAGCACTGATGGACCCCAGCACCTTCAAAAGCATTTTCCCTGGGGACCTTGCTCACTAGTTCCCTGAGTAGCCTGAAGTCTGGTCTCCTCATGTCCAGAGTTGAGGTTTTGCTGGCACTTTTCCTCCTGTCAACAGAGATTTTAAACTTGATCACTTTTGATCACTGTGGCCAAGACAGCTGCCAATCACCACTTCACTCACGAGATCCACTCTGTTGATAAGCAGCTGATCAAGGAGGGCATCTTTCCAAGTCAGCTCCCTTAGAACCTGTTCCATAAAGTTGTCATCCAGGTTTTTGTTTTAGGAGTCTTCTGGCCCAGGTTGTACCAACTCTGTGATGCTCCCAGTTGACTTCTGGCAAGTTGAAGTCCCCCATAAGGACAAGGGCAGTTGACTAAGGGAAGCGTCCCTTAGTTCCTCAAAGGAAATGAATTCGTTGGTGTCATTGTCCTGGCTAGGAAGTCTATGGTAGACTCCCATGGTGACATCTGCATTATTTAGTTGCCTGTTGATTCTTATCCAGAGGCTCTCAACTGTGCCATTGCCAGCTGTGAGCTCCATACATTCTAATCCTTCTATTACATACGATGCCACCCCCTGCCGCGTCTGCTCTGCCTATACCTCCTAAAGAGCCTGTAGCCATCCAACATGGCACTCCAGTCACAGGACTCATCCCACCAGGTTTCACTTATGCCAGTGATGTCGAATCTCTGGGACTGGGCCAAAGCTTTGAACTCCTCTTGTTTGTTCCTCATGCTGCGTGCATTAGTGTAGAAACATTTCAGGTGTGGTTCATTGTAGCTGACACCCCATGGAGCAGATTGAGGGATGTCACTAGCACTCAATTGCTCAAGTTTTGGCACACTATCCCATCGCTCATCACTGGCAAGCCTGGTTTTTCCCCTTTCCCCCTTCCAAGCTAGTTTAAAGCTCTATCAATGAGCCCTGCTAGCTCCTGTGCTAGAACTCTTTTTTCCCTCTGAGAAAGGTGCATTCCATCAGGTGTCAGTAGACCAGGTGTTGAATAGATCATCCCATGGCCAAAGAACCAAAACTTTTTCTGAATACACCAGCCCCAGAGCCATACATTGACCTCATGTATCTGCCTATTCCTACCAGTATTAATCCTTCTTAACAGAAGGATTGAGGAAATCACTACCTGTGCTCCCAATCCTTCAGCCAATTGTCCCAAGGCCTTGAAATCACTTTTGATTGCCCTTGGACTTCTCTTTGTTATTTCATCAGTGCTGGCTTGAACAACCAATAACTAATAACAGATAGTAATCAGAAGGCCTTACTAGACTGGAAAGTAGTAACAGTTTGCTCAGCTTTATATGCCACTGAGCATTACAGAATCAAAGAATCAATTAGGTTGGAAAAGACCTTTGAGATCATCAATTCCAACTTATGACCAAACACCTCCATGTCAACTAGACCATGGCACTAAGTGCCATGTCTAGTCTTTCCTTAAACACTTCCAGGGATGGTGACTCCACCACCTCCCTGGGCAGCCCATTCCAGTATCCAATCACCCTTTCTTTGAAGAACTTCCTAGTGTCCAGCCTAAACCTCCCCATGCACAGCTTTAGACTATGTCCTCTTGTCCTATCGCTAGTTGTCTGACAGAAGACACTGACCCTCACCTGGCTACAACCTCCTTTCAGGGAGTTGTAGAGAGCGATAAGGTCTCCCCTGAGCCTCCTCTTCTCCAAGTTAAACACCCCCAGCTCTCTCAGCCACTCCTCATAGAACATGCGCTCCTGACCCTTCACCAGATTTGTCACCCTTCTCAGGACCTGGTCCAGAGAACAACTGAAGTCTTTGATAATTTTCTCAGTTTGCTTCAACTGCGCAAAAATATATCTATTTAGATGATTTGTGACTACTACCAATTGTGATTATTACAGTATTCAATGCTATCACAGAATCACGGAATGGTTTAAGGTTGGAAGGGACCACTGGAGTTCATCTAGTCTGACCTCCCTGCTCAAGCAGGGTCCCCTAGAGGATGTTACTCATGATTGTGTCCAGGCACCTTTGAATATGTCCAGGGAAGGAGACTCCACACCCTCTGTGGACAGCCTGTTCCAGTGCTCAGTCCTTGTGAGAGGCTGGACTGCTAGTGATTAATGACTCAAACGTTTGACCACTAGCAGCCCAGGTGCTGTAAGAGACTGGATTATTGTGCTAATAACTCAAACAATAGGCTGGATGCTTTGATAGTGATGCACAGAGTGGCCTCCCAGGTGCAGAAGGGCATTCACACCTGAGGCTACAAACTGGGTTTCCAGATAAGGGAAGAGGCTGATAAGAGGCAAACCTTTGAAGTGGGATAGTCCTTCTTATCATGCCAATGTCCTCCCTTACATAATGACTCAGCTGTGAAAACTCCCCTCCGAAGTACCAGGACATTCACACATAGGATTAAGGTATTCATCTTGGCTGATGGGCTATAATGGGCCATGATTGATTCAACTACACTGACATAAGAGACAGGTGCAACATCTTAGAAGATGTCAAAGACTCATGAAATGTCTCATGATCCTGTATTACATCATCCAGGGGAGGTAGAGGGGGCGTTCCCACCTAGCCTCAGTATAATATAAACTCCATGGACCTGGTGTTTTGGGGAGAGTTTCTCTCATTACTTGATGAATGTGGTCTACAACCACTACTTTGTCAAGACTGCAACCACTGTGAAGACTAGAAGAAGAGGACCAATAGGATGTTGATGGAATCTATGGAGTGGTGATATTTTTTTTTCTACCTAATCTGTTTCTCTGTCACTCTCCCTCCCTCCCCTTTTCCTATCTTTCTACCTCACATTTACTGCTAAATAAAAAATTCTACTATTGACTTTGGCATATGATCTCATTTGCACCTTAATTTGGGCAAAGACTGGAAGGGGACTCTGATGGCCATATGGTAGATGCCCCCTGCTCAAAATAGGGCCAATTTTGAAGTTACATTTGGTTGGTCAGGGTCTTGTCCGGTCAAGAACCCTTCACCATCTAACAGAGTTGACACAGTTGTACATAGGTTTCCTGTATTTCTGCCACTGCAGCTTTGTGCAGAGTTCTAGTTAATTCCTAAGTTTTTCTGAAACTGTTAAATTTACCCACCTTGTCAACCATCACCCCTTCTGAAGTTCAACCTGTAAAACATTTCCATGTTTTTCTGATGAACTGAGTCTTGAATTGGAGGTGGAAGCCTCTGTGAATCCAGGGCTAGGGTTGTTATGGGAACCCAGGGTCAGACCCTCTCCTACCCATTAGTAAAGGCTGGAATGTTGCATGGTAGTGTTATAAATAAAATGGGGAATTCGTGCTCAAAATATGTAATGTCAAAATAGAGTTTAAAAGTTAAGTTGTAACCGACTGAAACGAACAGAACTTGCCCAGGGAAAAATCCAACTTCGACAGGGAACCGATTTACATCCCAAAAACAGAAGCTACAGAGAATGGCGGCCCATCAGGAAAGAATGAAGCTGGTTCCTGATATTTACATTTTCAAGGAGAACCTCCCGGCAAAACTGATTAGCCATCTACGAAAATCCCCTCCCAGCTCAGGTGTTAACGGCCAGATCAGGAACCAAGATATGGAACATCATGGGCCATCAGATAACATCCCCTGAAGATGGGACATTAATCAAGAACAGGATACGTTTTGTCCACCTCAGTTTCATGAATGACATACTCCATGAATATGCTGAGTGGCCAACACAATACCCAAGATCCAGACTTTATGGGAAAAACTGTATAAAAGTAGACTTTTGGAAGCAGTTGGTTGTGAACAGAGGGAGGTCTGATGCGCTAGAGGTCAGACCTGTGTTCACCCAGTTCCAATCCCGGGCTTGGCACTGTCTCTTTTTTTCGTTCGTGGCATTGCGTGTTCGAACTCTCGGACATGAAATAAATTTTATATTTGTTTTATTTTTAATTAGGCATAGTTATTTATTATAGTAGCTTCCAAGAAGGTCAATCTCTCTTCTAAAGCTGTTGCACTTGGCAAAAACCTCTGGCTCTTACCAAGTATGGATACAGTGAATACTCATTTACACTAAGTGGAAGAGCCTCAACAGGAGAGACAGAAGAAAACCAAGTCCCTGACCCTGCTCTGTGCTAGCACCTAGTGCCCTAGAAACAGGTGCAGAGGTGTCCCATCCTGTGACAAAGGAAGGGCTTGGACCCCACTGCTGTCCACATGATTTCCTCTGGGCTGGTACATATGGTGAGGATGCATGTGTTGGTGCGAGCCTGGAGTCCAAAGAGGGTGGTGGATTGAACTGGGGTGGATGAAATGTTACAGCTCTTGGCTGCATATATTGTTGGTGGCTGAAAACACCTCTCACTGCAGCCCTATGTGGCTCATGTGAGCGCTCCCCATTGCACTCTGGTCCATACTATCTCAAGACACCTATTGAAATTGCTTAAGCAAACACAGCTTAATTTTGCTCAAGCAAAACTTGGCATGCTTTCATAAGCCTTCTTGCCAACAGAGGCAACCACTGTCAGATCAATTAGTCACACCAAAGGGGCTGTGAGGTCTTACTCAGGTTTAGCTTTTCTCTGGGCAAACCTCCATCTCTTACTGCTTATGCAAGAAAATGATGCATTGTTCATCTGTTTTGTCCAGTGTTCATTGAAAAATCAGTCACTCAGAGGAAAAGAACAGATTCCATTAAAAAATCAGGTTTACTTTAATCACTGTCATACTTTAATGCCCATTCCAACAGAAATCTGAAAAGATGTCAAATATCTTCATAATGTTCTCTTCTTGAATATACCTATACAAAAGAAAATTGTATTGTGACCCTTTCAAAATATCTGTAGAGCAAAATGGGCTGGAAAATGATGCAATATAAAGAATATGCACTTGAAAACAGAAGCAACAAAAAAAGCTCTAGGAAAAAATCTGTACAGCATTTACTTGCTCTATTTCCTTGTTTCAAATTGTATTTATTTTTCTTATGAGCAGTGGTCCAATTAATTAAAAACAACTGTTTATGTATTATTCACATAAGGGGGCATAAAAGGAAGATAAAATGCTTTAGTCTGACCCTCCCACATGCTCTTTTCAAGGATATATCATTCAGTGTTTCATGTTTAAGGGCAAGGCTCAATCAGTCATTCAAGCCTTTGCACAGGAACACTAAGCAATGTACCTGTGATTAGGCCTTTTTTCCAGTACAAAATGCAGACTGAGAAAAAGTCTTTGAACAATAACTGATTAAACAAGGTTCTTCTATTGTGTTATTGTAAGACTGAACTGACTTGTATATTGTCGTTAAAATGCCTTTTCCAGTTATATCCAAATATGAATGGCACTTGGTATATATTCCTACCATTGTCGCTGTTCTCCCCACGGACGAGTAGAGAAACAACACGAAGTCCAGGCTCAGGGATAAATGGAAGCGCTTTAATGATCTCTCAGAAGGCTTTTATATGTTAGTTTGCAAAAGTGTATTAAATGGCATAAGGTAATTGGTTTTTTGCCATTCACCCCTTAAGGGGATTGGTCAAGTTCTAAGACACCCATCTCTGAATGTTTTTCTAGTTAGAACCATAACAATTCTGCAAAACAACCTGCAGCTGCAAGAAGTTTACAAAACTGTAACATTGATTTGAGTTACTTGCATGGGAAAGACAGCTCTCACAAAAATGCTGCAGAGAGCTGAAGAAATTCTCTGCTGAAGCTTTTTCAGCATCCATATACCATGATCCCTAGGCTGCATTCAGGTAATTCCATTTTTTGTTGTGAAGTCACCCCTGGTCCCTTTAGGCATCTGTGAATACAGGAGGTTTCCATGGCTACTGTTGGAGTGAAAGCTTCTCTGGACCCAGGCCCAGAGGAAAGCCAAAGTACAGGAGTTGAATTGAAGCCTTTGGACAAGCTGAGATACATGAAGTCATACCAAAGTGAAAGAGAAATATAGATTTTTTTTAACTTCTAGTAGAAATACATGCTAAGTGCCTTAAACATTAAAAAGCTGCAGCAGAGACCTTGAGCATAGCTCCTTTTGCTGTAGCAGTGTTATTCTTTCATAGAGTTCTTTATTTTAGACAAAATATGGATAGAACTATATTGTTCACATTTTTTAGATATATTATTTTAGACAAAATATAGATAGAATTATATTGTTCACATTTTTTAGATATAGTGTTCACATAAACAATAAGAGCTGATAGAAACTGTATACGCAAATCTGTGTAATACCTATGTAATGCTTACGATTGTTAGAATTAGACCAAGATAAGTTGAGAAAAGAAAAACTAGAATCGTGTGTTAATTTCATTGGTTAATTAACAAAAATAATCCACACTTCTGTAAGAGTTAGTTAGTAGTTAGTTAGAAGAAATTAGAAGAAGCAGCTGTTTGCTGCCTGCTGTTTTGCTGCTGCTGCTGTTGCTGTTTGGCTTTACCATGTAACCCCCTCGAACTCTGCCTTCAAGAAGCTATGAGACTATGAAATAAAGAACTTAGCAGAACAGCAGCCTCCTCTGCTCTCTGTTGCTCTGGTCCGTGAAGGAAGGGCTTCCCATCAAAAGCTCAACAGGCTACTACATCTACAGTTAGGATTTGTTGGTCTATAAAGGTTCGGACTGCCTTCCCTTTCAGAAGGAGCATCATTCCAGCAGGAGGAATACCACTGGAAAATATGTTTGGTGTGGGAATTCCCATCATCCGAATACTTGCATTGAATGAGTGGGACACTGAGAAGAGATCCAGCAATCACTGCAATTTGTTACCAGTGTCACAGCTTGTATTAGCTTGAGATGGGAATTCTTCTTCCAGGGGTCAGATAGCAGTTGTTCTATCTGTGTTAGGTT
Source organism: Lycocorax pyrrhopterus obiensis (assembly GCA_014706295.1). Classification (NCBI taxonomy): domain Eukaryota; kingdom Metazoa; phylum Chordata; class Aves; order Passeriformes; family Paradisaeidae; genus Lycocorax; species Lycocorax pyrrhopterus. The sequence continues at coordinate 93,906,006 of JACSVZ010000002.1, read as the reverse complement.
GGAGTGACTCTTAAGAATAGTGACATTGCTTTCTAGATTTCCCTTTATAATGGTTAATCGCAAGGTTTTATAGGGATGGGTAATTAGCCATTCAGCGTTATTAAAAGAATTGACCTGTAAGTATAAGAATGTAAACAATACCATAATTAACAATTTTTATTACAACAAATTTATTGGTCGGTGTGCAGTCCTGTATGTTCCTCTGTGTTTGGAGTTGGTGTTATTTGCTTTTAGGAGTCCAGGAGTCTCTGTAGTTTTCACAGCCATGTAGGTAACGAACAGTCTTTTTTCTTGTTGTTTGAGCGATTTTCTGTTTCACGTCGGGGTATGCACCTAGTCTTCTGTCTGGTGAGGATATTCTTAAACATTCAAGGTTATTAGAGAAACTAAAACAGCAGAAGTAATGATAAACATGTTTTTTCTAGAGAGGTATAGCAGCAGTTCCCTCTCTGGCCTCTAGTTGTAAACACATTGCTATGCTCACTGCCACCACATGGGAGCAGTGTAGGTACGGTTTATGAGGTTTTACTGGGAAATCGGTTTTGTTCAGAGCAAAACCAGGTTTGTTACAGAAACGAAGACAGTTTAGAATGTGGGAAATATTCATCGGGAGCTAATCCTGTGTTGGTGGCCGTTAGAATCAGTAGCCACCCAGGCCATGGGCCCTCGAGTGTCTGTCAGAGTCATAGGTACAATCCCAATCTGAGGCAATTTAACCATGACTGGTTGGCCCACTATTAAGTTACTCTGAAAAGTTTCAGTTTTGTTATTTGAGGTTATTTCAAAAGACATAGAACACAGGAAAGCTCGTGATACCAGGCTGCCCGTCGGCCCATATCGGTTGTTTATCTGGTACAGCGCAAAAGTTAACCTTTTATCCCACCCAGGCTTGTGTGGCTTAAGGTAACATTTTAGTAAACCATTGGCACGCCCCATAATCCCATTTGCCTGGGTATAATAAGGTGTATGGAAAATCCATTTGATACCTTCCTTCCTGGCCCAATCCTGTACCACCATGCTGGTGAAGTGTGATCCATTGTCACTCTGTATAGAGTCAGGGATAGGGAGACTGGAAAACCAGTCACTAAGCCCTGAGATAGTAGTTTCTGCATTGGCCTGCCTGCTTTTAGTGGCTCTTAATAGCCCAGATATAACTTCTACACCTGTTAGTATGTACTTGTAACCCTTAGATGTTTTCAGGGGTCCAATATAATCTATTTGCTAGGTTGACCAGAGTGTCTTATTACTTCTGATATGTAAAGGCGGTGCCAGGTCTGGGTGATTTTGTTCAAGCCTCAGCTGGCATTGTGGATACTATGTGAGAATGTCTTTACACATCTTACTGGTTATTGGCCAGCCTCTGCTTTGTGCTGCAAAAAATAGGGCCTTCTGTCCAGTATGTCTTAATTTACAGTGCAACCATTCACCTAATCGGTACCAATGTTGTGAGTCCTCTAATTCATCAATTTCTATTTTCTTGATTTTTGTTAGCTGATCTACCTTGTTATTCCACTAGGTTTGTAAGGCTTGGTCATTTGCGTGGGCTTTAACCCAGCCTATTCGGATTTGTCGGGACTGAGCCTGTAGTAACAACCACTTCCAATCTTCCTTCTGCCAAACTGCTTTCCCGTTCACCTGCCAATCTAACGCTTCCCACTGACACAACCACTGTGTGCCACCAGCCCATACAGCATATGAATCAACATATACTGTTTTTGCGTTTTCCTTTACTGCCAGTAATACAGCTTTCAATTCTCCTACCCGTGCACTTCCTAATCCTTTTTTTATCACTTCCACTCCTGTTTCAATATTCAGAGCCACTGCTCTGTATTTCCATTTACCATTAATGTGTTTGGCTGAGGCATTAGTAAACCAGACACCTTTTACTTCGGATTTTGAGGTGAAGGCAGGGGCATCCGATATAGGGCTAGATTTATATGGTTGCTGCAGAGCTAACATGTCTGGAGTTACAGTTATCTGCAATTGTGTAGGCTTTGTTGGCCCCTCAGAAACATCCATTTGGTCTGATATCCCTGAAAGGTATGCATACCACTTGTGAACTGTGGGTGTCTGAGCTATGCCCTCAGGGGGAGCCGAGCCTTTCTTAATGCTGGCTAACAAATTGAAAGGTCCTTGAATTTTTACAAGCTGCTGTTGTTGAATTTTTTCTACTTGTTTGAGGGCTCTGGTCAGATATAATAATCCCTTTTCCGAATCAGTGTACCTCCTTTCAGTGTCTCTTAGTGCTGTGGAGCTGAACCCCAGGGGCCGTTTTGGCCCATGTGGTCCCTTTTGAAACAAATTACAGTAAGTTCCGTACTCAGCAAAACCCCATTCTGCTATTATAGGATCACTGGGGTGAACTGGCCCAAGTGATTGGTATGTTTTCAATTCTTCTATTAGTGTTTGCAGAGCCTGTTTGTGGTTATCAAGCTACTCCCATTTTTGATGTTTCCTCATTAGTGTGTATAAGGGTCTTGCTATTATAGAGAACCCAGGGACATGATTTCTCCAGTATCCCAGAGTACCCATGATTTTCTGCAGTTCTTTTTTTGTTGTGGGGGTAGGTATAGCATCCAATTTTGTGATGGTTTCATCTGGAATCACAGCTTGGCCTGCAACCCACCAAGTGCCTAAGAATTTAACTTCTTTAGAGGGTCCCTGACACTTGGTTCTATCCCTTCCTCACTCAATTTATTCCATATGTCCTGTGCTGCAAGCCTTACTGCACTCTCTTCTTCATCCCCTACCAACACATCATCATGTATTGGTAAAGCTGCACTCCTTCCTGAATTTTTATTTGTTGAAGGAGTTCAGCTAAGGCATTGTGAGCAATAGTTGGTGAATGCTTATACCCCTGGGGTAGGTGGTTGAATGTGTATTGTGTTCCTTCCCAAGTGAATGCAAATTTGGGTTTATCTTCCTCCCGAATTGGCACCATAAAAAACACGTCCTTTATATCTAACACTGTCATCCACTTGTGTGCAGAGGCTTGCAGTGAAGCAGTGAGATTTGCAATGTTTGGGACAGCTGCAGTCAAGGGTCCTGTGTTTGTGTTAAGTCTCCGATAATCAACTGTCAAATGCCAGCTCCCATCTGGTTTTTTCACTGGCCAGACAGGGGAGTTGAATGCAGTGTGTGTTCTAAATATGATGTCTCTCTGCTCTAAGTTTTTAATTACTTCATTTATCCCTTCTTTGGCTGCAGGGGGTATAGGGTATTGTTTGACATTAGTTACAGCAGAAGCGGGCAATATTGGAGCCATTCTTAGGAGGTTGATTTTTTTTATTTTTCCCAAAAAGATTATTGCGTGAGGTCGCTGCAGAGCCAAAAGACCACACAGTTCCATTTGGTAACTGCCAAATTTTTCCTTGAAGAATATCATATCCTAAAATGTTTTCTTCATGATCAGCTATTGCAAACATATGTGAAGTCATGTATTTTTCTCTAGGTAACCATAAACGGACTTTAGCAATATAAGCTATAGTGCTATTTCTATTAAAACCAGTCAAACGAGTATTTTTCTTTTTAAAACTTAGGTTCAATTTTTCAGCTTCTGTGAGGGTGATTAAAGAAATTTGGGCTCCGGTGTCAATTAGGAATTTCAAAGGACTCCTCTTGTGTCCCACTGGCAAATATACATAAGGGCTAATCTCGTTAGGAATGCATTGATATGTGGGTAGGCCCTGGGCCAGCTGCCCCCTAGGCTTCCCAGTGCTGATCAGTTTTCTTGTGTTGCGAAAGGATTGGGACCGATCCTTTTTTCCTGTGAAGTGTTTGTGTTGTCTGCTGCCTTTCCCTTGGCTTTTTCTATAGCTTGAATTAACTCTGCTATCACACTGTTAGACTGCTTTCTTAGGGCAGACCTGGGTATTCCCAGGGCTGTAGCAGTCCTCCACAGTTCATTCCTTTTCTCTCTGTGGGAGTTAATTTGGCTAGGGTTTTCCCTTTTCTCAGGTGAGTTGTGTTTAAAACTCTCATGCGCCGTTTGGGGACTTTCCACATTTCAGCACTTGAATCCTTTTCCTGGGTGTCCCAACCTATTTCTTTTGCATGGGCTGCTATTTCATGTGAAAGATCTACCCAGGCCAGAATTGGTCTCCATGGGGCTTGTGGATTGCGTTATAGGCTCTGTTATAGGCTACATCATTCTGGATTTCATTTCGTTTCCCCACCAAAAAAAAAATTAATACAGCTGGGGCCCCTCTAATCAGAAGCCTCATTCTCTCAGGGTCTATTTCTGCAGAGATTGGAATGTTCCTGTTTGCGCGATCATGCATTGCTTGTATGCAGGTAGCTTTTGCTACCACGATAGTAACATAATCTATTGAGGGCATAGGAATTGAGGCTGGTTCCCCCCTTTCCATATTATTCATTCCGCCTGCCCAGTGTGCAACTCTGCTTGTGATAGAGTGGGGTTCGTTGGGGGGCTGCGGCCCATGGTGTAGAAATATGCTGGCTCCCCAAAACCCATAACTTTCTGTTCGATCTAATAATATGTTGTCTCCCCCTGTGAAACAAACTCTCAATAAATATTCAGTTTTAGTTTCTCCTGCTTTTCTTTTGCACTTTTCTTGGAGGCTTACCAATTGCAGAGGATCAAAGGGGGTTGTTTTGGTTGTGTTTCGCCTCTGACTGCCTTGTGGTCCTTCAGAAATTTCAGTTTTTATTATAGGTTTCATTTTAAATTCTGGATCTTCTTTCTCTTTAAGAGGTAGAAGTTCCATGCTTTCATCAGAATCCAATTAAATGTTTTCATTATCATTTTCATCAGAGCTTTCCCAAATATCACCATCCCAATCTTCAGGTGATGTTATTAATTTTTGGATTTTTCTAACATCCACAGCTTTGGGAGTATGTAATAATGTCAATTCCAATTTCTCCTCCAATATTTTTGTGTTTTTCTTAGATTCTTTTAGCTCTTGTTTTACTTTGCTATATTGGTATTTCAAGGATAATTTTGCCAGTTTTAATCTCTGTATTTCGTTCATCAATTTATCATTTTCTTTTTTCATTTGTTCTCTCCATTCCCAAGCAGAGTTTAAGCATAGTGCAAGGGCATGACAGATTGTTCCCTTTCCTTTTGAATCTTTCAGTGATCCCTGCTTTTCATTTATTTTCTCTTTTATTTTTCCCCACTGATACCAATTATCTGTTGGCCAGGGATCATCAATTTCAATATGAACACTGTGCTTCCGTAAATAGTCTGCTAAGTCTTTAGTCTGATTTTTTGAATCATTTGCCGTCATCCTGCCGACTATGCCAAAATGTTATTAATTAGATGTGGGGGTTTTAGATAAGTCCCTGCCTTTTGCCCAGGCCTCTGGCAGCAGGCAGTAGCTTTATAGGGATGGCCAGCACCCCAAAACCCACTCTCGTTCGCAAGTTCTTTAATAATGGCTGATTCGGTCTGTTATAGAATTAATTATTTATTTAATAGACACAAAACTAACAGACATAAGACTTAAAACAGACTATTACTACACAGGAAAAAACAAAAGAAACTATTAATAGCTAAATATACAGTGCATGATAGGGTACCATTTTTAGTACAGCTAGCGAACAAATAGTATAGATTAGGATTCAATGTATCTTACCATCCAATTGTTGAAGGGGCACACATCAAAATCCTTTCCCTCAATTTCTGGAAAAGTAACTGCGAAGTTGCGTCCAAGCTTCAGGAGAAGTCATCTCGCATGTTCTCAGGGAGTATGTAAGAGATTTCTACCTCCGTGATAATTTTTAGTACTTTTATAGTGTAAAGCAGACCTTTTGGTCACCTATGATTTTTCTTTTATCTCTTCCCACATCTGCTCTCCATACCAAGGTGTTGATTCTTGGTTAGGCTTGCAGACCTTTTGGCGCCAGGAGATGATACCTGCTGGGCCTTGCCCGCCTGGGTTATCTCTCCTATCTGCATCAGCCACCTGTGGTGGGGAGAGGGGTGATATGCCCTGCCACACATATCTGGAAAAAAAGTCAGCACCGTGGCTTTGTATTTGAGACTAAAAAGGAAAATAAATATTGTTCTTAGCCTCTGCTGCTTCATTTTGCTTTTATCATCCTGATGCGGACAATAATGTAAAAGGGCTTTTTGGTGACTATTTAATGAGTGAACTGTCTAGTATATGGCCATTATTATACTTAACTGCATACTTCACTGCAAAATACATCAGCTGAAATAAGATAGCAAAGAAACTTGTTCTGGTAGAGCCTAGAACTTCCCAGTAGAGGCCATTTGAGAGTCTTCTGGAAATTTTGATCTAGGATACACAGTCTATAAATAGAGGAGGATTCCAAGCAGAAGTCTTAATTGTAGCAGACAGCTAGCACATACTAGGCTGCTGAGAAGACTGGGGGAGTGAGGCTTTGGGCTAATGAAGAGTTACAAACTTGATGTGAGCTTAAGACAGTGACTGCTCAAAGCTTCAGAAGACTGAAGAATCTCTCAAAGAAAACAAACCAAAATGAAAGCACAAAGAAACCAAGGGAGGAGATTGCACCAAATCTCAACATATAATACTAACTTCAGTTGACATTCCATTCTCTGCAATCTAATCAGCAAATATTTTTTTCCAGCTATCTGGACAGCTCATGAAATACATGCAATAGCAAATACAGTAGAGATATGTCATCCTTTAATCCTAAGGATTTAACTCCAGTAATTTCCTCATTCTCCAATGGAGTTTTGGAATTATAGGATATATTTTATTCTACAAAGCTTTGACTACATAAAGATGTTGTGACGTGTTTGTGTGTTTTTTTTAAAACTTGCAGATAAAAGGATCTAAAAGCATTTCTTAGGCTTTTTTAGAAAGATGAAGATGGGGAAGATGGATCCTACAGTGAAAATTTTTTCCTTTCCCAGAGTGACAGCAGTTTTTCTAGTTATTTTTATTATTTCTTTTCCAAATTATAATCTTGTATATGATGCTTTTGTATCACCTCACATTTAGTGAAAACAGATATCTAGAAAAAAACCTAATGAAATTGTCTTGGGTCCTAAATGCAAATCTTCTCTAAAAGCAAATCAAGGCAAATAGAAAAAGATAGAAAGGACTTACTTTCAGTTCACCATTCATACAATAAAAGCTGAATTCACATTTTGATTTCAGAAAACAAAACTACCATAACCTAATTCACCTGCTATGCCTGAAAAGGGGCTGTCTTTTTAGTAAACTGCAAGTAGCAAGTGACGGTTTGTTACACCCCAGACACTTAAATCCAGAGGTTAAACTGAGGTTCTTTTACTCTAGTTTGGTGCAAGGAGAAACACCAATCAGATAGTCTCAAGAGATCACAAATACACAAAAGTTTACTGGCAAAAATATAGAAAATTAAGGAACTTTGTCAAAAGATTAAATACAACACCAAATTCAACATAAAACACTTATAACTTAGCATTAATTTAGTATTAACTTCATTAATTCAGCATTTACTTAGCTCATTTAACCTAGAAACCTTTAAAACCTTGAGATGCTATGTTACCCAGAATGTTCCATAAAAGGGGTTTAAGAGAAGAAGAGAGAGAAAGACAGAAGAGATATAGGAAAACACATATAGCTACTAACTCCTAGGGTTCCAGCGTGAGTGAAATGAAAACTCCAAAAAGCCTAGCAGCATTCAACGGCAGGTGGTTCCTTCAAGGGGGCTTTTAAGCCCCAGGGTCTCAGTGGGCCCACCCCTCAGGTGGGACTTCCTGTTGCTCAGCCTATCGGGCTGAGTTAGCACTACCCCTGGTGTGTGATTGATTGACAGCTCTGCCAGGCTGGGGGTCTGGGGGTGGGGTACTGTCTCACCAGCAGCAAGGCTTGAACCCCCCCCCAAACACACACACACACACACACACACACACACACACACACACACATATTGTTTCAAGACATCAAACTTATCCAGTCTCTGACATGGCTGAATCTTGATAAAGGCTAGATGTGTATTATTTATATTAGGAATCACGAATAGAAAGGGAGCTGAGAATACATGGTAGATTTCAGAAATCCTGTTCTAGGAAATGCTCTGATATGCTAATGTCAAGACTTACAACATACCATTTCAAACTTAATATGGATCTTAGAATAGCTGAAATGGATATTGGAGGAGAAAAAATGTACATATGAGAGAAAAATACATATTCCCTGAAATAAAATGCTCATATTTTTTTCTTTGGTCTCTGTTGGGGTTTTGGGAGTTTCCCCTACTGTTTTCTTTTTCTCTTGAGGAATTTTTCCCATATATGTTGCCGGGGCAACAAATTGCTGGGTGCTTGGGAGAAACAAAAGACCTGGCCACAGAGGGAAGGGTCCAAGGGGCTACTCTCTTTTTCACCTGGGGGTTGGGTACTCCTGGGGATAGCTGGTGTGCTCGGCATCCAGTCGGAGAGAGCTGCCATCATGGTGGAAGGAATTCGTCAGCACTGCAAGCTTCTGCTTTTCAGCTGCCTTCCTTCTACGGGAGAAACCCCGGGATTCCCAAGCCCGCCTTTCCCTGCCCTGCTGGGAGCCAGGCTGCGGCAGCCCTGCCTCTGTCGTTGCTTTGAGCCTTCGCTACATCGTAGCCCCGCACGCCCTGCTGGCTGAGACCTCCCGAGGTTCCTGCTGCAGCTCCGGAGTTTGATACATCTCGTCTGCCACCCGGGATCTGTGCTCGTCTCTGCTGTTCCAGCCTGCTGTTCCCGAGGGTCCGGCCGGGCACCGGGATCGGTTGCCCAGAGGTTTGTGAAGCTTTTCGTCAATCCCTCCCGGGACCCTGAGCCGCCATTACCGCGTGCTCCCAGAGCTCGCTCCAGAGCGCCCCCTGCAGCCGCGGGGGAACCATCGCACCTGCCCTGCTCACCGGGAGCCGCCAGCGCCCCTGCCGGCTGTGACTGGAACTGCACCAAAGGGGAAAGGGCCTGACAGCTGAGAAGGCTGTCACTGGGTTTGTGGTTCTGTTTGCTGTTACTGCCATAGTTATTGTTGCTTGTTTGCCTTGTCCTACATATATATATATTAGTAAAGAACTGTTATTCCTATTCCTCTTATCTTTGCCTGAAAGCCCCTTAATTTCAAAATTATAATAATTTGGAGGGAAGGGGGTTGCATTTTCCATTTCAGGGGAGGCTCCTGCCTTCCTTGACAGACATCTGTCTTTCAAACCAAGACAGTCTCCCTTAATTCCATGCAAAAAAGGTAGTCAGCCTCTGCAATGGCTTCTCTTCTCAAGGATTTAAAAAATATTACCCTAGATTTCTTTTTATTAGAAATTCGTTCCACTGTAAGAAGGATAATAGACCTCATGCAGATAATTGCAGCCTATTCTAAAACATAAACTTTTTAAAGGCAAGATTGTAATTTGAAAAATAAAAAACAAAGTCACTATATTCCCATGTCTTCTAAAAACTCAACTATTACAGTTAGAACGCTTAGCCTTTGCAAATCTTACTGTGTTGTAGAAAACCCTAATACTTCCCAGAACATCTCTCTTCACATTTCTTCAGTATTTAACATTATAACCTCATTTGGGCAAGAACTGCTTTTTTTTTTTTTTTTTTCCTTTTCAGGAGCTTCTAGAGCAATGAAAATTTACTTGCAATTCCAGGGGAAAGGATTGCATATGTAAAATGAAGGATTTAGTTGTCCATTTTTTTGTGCACTCAGGATTGCTCCATTGGCACAAACATTTGTTTCAATTAAATGCATAGACAAATGCAAGCAAAATGATAATCCCACTGTTAAGATTAAATTGTCAAACTAACAATATTTACCCCGCAAAATGCTCATCTGTTTTCTTTATTAAACAAATGGTACTGAGCTACTATCTAGACACATGCTAATTACAATGTCTTAAAAAGGAAGTTATACTTGGATAACTTTCTTTAATCAATCGAACCAAATTTAAACATAAGTTTAGATTTTTTCAGTGGAGGTAGGAGGGACATAGTCTTAAAGAGAGGATGACGAGATAGGCATCAAATAAAAAAGGTGCATTGCCAATAAATTTTTGGATCAAGATACCAATCATAATTCTATTTTACCAAACTTTCTGTCACCTTATTTCATAATTCCACTTTCAGAAAATATCCTTCCTTGGTCATACAGTTATTCACAATAGTCCCAAAGTGCTTCTAATAAGTTGTTCAATAAGCACTTTCTCAGTGAGTAGGGAGTCCATATTGTGGGCTCTGATTCAGCAAACAATTTTATCACACATCTGCATGTTCAAAATTGAGTTTTGGTTATTCGATCATTAATGCATCTGGTGGAAATGTGGAAGTGACTGCTAAGGGATCTGCAAAGATTTTCTATAGATATTTTTTTTGATAATCTTAGCAGATGGCTTACATGGCGTCTCATACTTGTGGACTTCCACTCAGAATCACAGAATCAACTAGGTTGGAAGAGACCTTTGAGATCATCAAGTCTAATCTATGACCTAACACCACCTTGTCAACTAGACCATGGCACTAAGTGCTACATCCAGTCTTTTCTTCAACACCTCCAAGGATGGTGACTGCACCACCTCCCTGGGCAGCCCATTTCAATGCCCAATCACCCTTTCTGTGAAGAATTTCTTCCTAATGTCCAACCTAAACCTCCCCATTGCAGTTTAAGACTATGTCCTCTTGTCCTATTGCTAGTTGCCTGGGAGAAGAGACCAACCCTTGTCAGGGACTGAAATGATTCATGCCTTAAACGTTGTTATGAAAGAGTTTTGTCCATTATAAAAAAACTGTATAAAGAAGCTACAACCAAAGAAGCCTCCCTGAAGATACCTGACTGGAACTTTGGCCTGTAAGTTAAGCCACCCAGATAAGATAAAAGGGACACTATTGTTCAATCATCTCAAGCCTAGGGAAAAACAAACAAGGCTGAGGGAAAGGAATGCATCCACAAGAGAGCCAAATGCAGCAGAGATTCTTCCCTGGCTGGGTTTGGGGTGGGGGAGACCACAGCCCACAGAAGCCAGGTTTACTCCCCCCGAAATGAGGGGGGGTGAGGAGGTTTTGGGTGTAACCTCTGGTCAGAGGCAGTGAACACCCATCCTCCCTTACACAAACTGGCCTAGCTGTGGAACCCCAAACCCCACAGGCCACATCCACAGGACCTTCACGTGAGAGGCAGCTGAGGGGGTGTCATAATCCATCAAAGACCCCCCAAAGTGCTCCCCAGAGGCTTTGCACCACAGGATTGCATGTGATGCAACAGATCCAGAGTCCAGAGTCTGCTGCAACAGACTGCCCCCCTCCCCCCAGGGGGGACATACATGAACGTTCCCACCTGGCCTGACTGTATATTAACCCATCGGATTCTATGCTTTTGGGGGGACCTTCACCACCAAGAAGACCAGCTGGAGAGAATCAATGGAACATCACTGGGATTCATTGAGTGGTGATATTTTCTTTATTCTGTCTCTGTCACTCTGTTTCTGTTCCCTCCACCTATTTTCTATTTCTTTCTCTTCTTTTGTCTCTCTCTTGTCTCTCTCTCTCATATTTGCTATCAAATAAAACCCATACTATTGACATTGGCATATGGTCTCGTTTGCACCTTAATTTGGGCAGAGGCATTTCTAATAACTTTAAAACCAGATCATGACAACCCCCACCTGGCTACAACCTCCTTTCAGGTAGTTGCAGAGTGTAATAAGGTCTTCCCTGAGCCTCCTCTTCTCCAGGCTAAATACCTCCAGCTCCCTCAGCCACTCCTCATAGCACTTGTGTTCCAGACCTTTCACCAGCCTTGTTGCCCTTCTCTGGACATGCTTCAGCATCTCAATGTAATTCCTAAATTGGGGGGCCCAGAACTGGACACAGTACTCAAAGTGCAGCCTCACCAGTGCCAAGTACAGGGAAAGAATCACTTCCCTAGTCCTGCTGGCCACACTATTCCTGATACAGGCCACAATGCCAGTGGCTTTCTTGGCCACATGGACACACTGCTGGCTCATGTTCAGCCAGCTGTCATTCAGTACCCCCAGGTCCCTTTCTGCCTGGCCACTGTCCAGCCACTCTGTCCTCAACCTGTAGTGCTGCATGGGGTTGTTGTGGCCAAAGTGCAGGACCCGGCACTTGGACTTGTTAAACCTCATATCGTTGGATTCGGCTCATCTATCCAGCCTGTCCAGGTCCCTCTGCAGAGCCCTCCTACCCTCCATCAGATCGACACTCACACCCAACTTGGTGTCATCTGCGAATTTGCTGATAGTGGACTCAATCCCCTCATCCAGATCATTGATAAAGATATTAAACAGGACTGGGCCCAACACAGATCCCTGGGGGACACCACTGGTGACTGGCTGCCAACTGGATGTGACACCATTTACCACCACTCTCAGGGCCCAGCCATCCAGCCAGTTCTCAACCCAGTGAAGAGTGCACCTGTCCAAGCTGTGGGCTGCCAGCTTTTCCAGGAGTATGCTATGGGAGACAGTGTCAAAGACTTTGTTTTATGAACTGTTTTTATAGATTTTGGGTTTTTTTAAGTAGCACAGAAATAACCCAGTAAAATGACCGTGGTTTATTTTTGCATATTACTGCATTTTAAAAAAAATATCCATTTTAAGTTTTATTTTAACAGGAGTGAAAATAGGGTCCATTATTTGTCAGGTGGTTTTGATGACTACATAAGATATCCTCATACTTATTTAATTAATTGAATGAAAGAACTAGAAAACAATAAAATAATTTTAACTTATTTCCCAGGAAATCCTGGTAAAATAGCAAGCTAGAATTCAAGACTTTACCTCTCTGTTCTTTCAGGAATACCCAAGAGCTTGATTATTTTCCTTTATCTCTTGCTATCTCGTGTTTCTTTTCCTGCAGATGAATGGTCTTCAAGGACTGCAGCTCTTTTATTATGCTTCAGGCATCCCCCAGTTAGCGAGGTAATGGAAATAAATTTACTCTTTGTGTTCTAGCTGTGAGCTTGTTCCACCTGCTTGCCTGCATCGACTCACACAATAAGGCTATTTATAAAAAGAGGAAGCTAAAGATGGAAATAATAATGCAAAGTTTACTAATCAATATGCATTACTTCCCCATATATACCACACTTGATACAGGATATGAGTCTGCTGTAGCTTGAAAACAGATGACTCAGGCACCAAAACTTGTATATATACCTAAAACATATAAGGAGTGAATACCACACTTACATACATATAAACCACATAATATATTATTAAATTGAACTAAATATAGCAGCTAGCATTGGCAGTACCATTCTTCATTTTGGAAGCTGGTCTCTTTTCTAAAAGACTATGATCATGTAAGTGAGTAACCCTCCAATGCATGCCTACCTACACACATTCTTCTTTTCCCGTAGACAAGATGCTGTGACAGTCAACTTTTCCCCATAAAACAACAACTACGTTAAAACTGAACATGAAAATTAATTTCCAAACCTTTGTTTCTCCTTGAAATAAATGTTACTAGGAGCATTTCTATTCAGCTATTCTCAACGAAGATTCTTTTGGATCAAACCACATTTTTCTTCTGAACTGGCAATAGATGTGAGTTGCAGCATGGCAAAATCGAATTATATATTAGGAAAAATAATTTGACAAGAAGGATGGTCTAACATTGTGTATTGGGTTTGCATGGCCTGGTTTTGGTATTGGGGGGCTACAGGGGTGGCTTCTGTGAGAAGCTGCCGGAAGCTTCCCCCATGTCCAGCAGAGCCAATCCCTGATGGCTCCAAAGACGGATGTGCCGCTGGCCAAGGCTGGGCCAGTTAGAAATGGTGGTAACATCTCCGTGATAACATATTTAAAAGGAAATCAAAACAAAAAGTTGGGGCGCAGTTGTAACTGTGGTCAGAGAAGAGCAGATGTGCGAACAACTATGCAGATGCCAAGGTCAGTGGAGAAGGTGGGGGAGGAGATGCTCCAAGCACCAGAGCCGAGATTCCCCTGCAGCATATTGTGAAGCCCATGGTGAAGCAGGCTGTCCCCCTGCAGCCCATGGAGGTTCATGGGGATGCAGAGTTCCCCCTGCAGCCTGTGGAGGAGCCCCACACTGGAGCAGGTGGATGCCTGACAGGAGGCTGTGACCCTGTGGGAGACCCGTGGAGAGAGGGGCCCTGATCCCATGCTGGAGCAGCCAGTCCTTGGAGGACTGCACCCCGTGCAAGAGTGACCCACACTGCAGCAGTTTGAGGGGGACTGTTGCCCATGGAATGGACTCACGTTGTGGACACTGAAAAGCTTTAGCAGAGAGATTTTCCGGCTTTCTGCAGCATTTTGTGAGAGTTCTGTCTTTCCCATGCAAGTAAGACAAAACAATGTTACCGTTTTGTAAACTTCTTGCAGCTGCGGATTGTTTTGGAAGAATTGTTATGATTCTAACTAGAAAAACACTCAGAGATGTGTGTCTTAGAATTTGACCAATCCCCTTAGGGGGTGGATGGCAAAAACCAATTACCTTATGCCACTTAATACACTTTGCGAACTAACATATAAAAGTCTTCTGAGAATTCATTAAATCATCATCCATTTATCCCTGAGCCTGGACTTTGTGTCATTTCTCTACTCATCCGTGGGGAAAACAGCGACACACGTTGGAGACATTCATGGACAACTGGCTCCTGTGGGAGGGACCCTATGGTGCAGGAGAAGCACTCCTCTCCCTGAGCAGTGGGAGAAACAGTGGGTGATGAACTGACCATAACACCCATTCCCTGTCTCCTTGCACCACTGGAGGAGGAGGTAGAGATGGGAAGGAGGAGGGGTGGGGGGAAGGTGTTTGTAAGGGTCTTACTTTACTTCTCATTATCTGTGGTGGCCGATGAGCCTACGTTACAAGGGATAAAGAGAGTCCACTAGTGGGACAAGTCCCTAGTACCAAAAGAACCTCCTCAGGTTAGGGTGACCAGAAAGGCTTCTCCCAGGATGCATTGTTCTGTTATGTTAATCTACCCCAGTTCTGCTTCCCTGGTTGGCCCGTGGCCCCTCCACCCCCTTGCTAACTTATATGCTCCATGCCATAGAAAGTTCTCCACTCCAGGTTCCCCCCATTGGCCTTTGCCCCTCGCCACTCCTCCAGAGCCTCCCCATTGGTTCCCATTCCCTAGTCCTGCCTTTGTACCGCCTCCGTACTTAAACCTAGACCCTCCATTGTTCTCTGTCTTTGCCTCTGGGATCCTTCACAGTGTGGAAGCAATAAACTGCTCCTGTGGAACTCCACGCAAAGACCCTTCCTGCCTCTTTGCCGTCAACCCATATTACTGAAGCTATCCGTGTGTTTGTGCGTGCACTTGTGTGTGAGTGTGTGTGGCTGATCCTGCTGAGCGGCTTCGCTTTGGAGATGCTTTTGAGAGATCGCAACACCTTGTGCTCCAGCACAGAAGCTGCAGAGCACAAGATAGCGATAATTATCCTGCTCTGATTTTGTTAGTAATAAATTCACTTCATATCTCTAAGTTGAACCTGTTTTGTCCGTGATGGTATTTGATGAGCAATCTCTCCCGGTCCTTATCTCAACCCATGAACCCTTCTTTAGCTTTTCTCTCTGTCCAGTTGCAGAGGGGAGTTGAGTGAGCAGCTTTGGTGGGTGCCTGGCATCTGGCCCGGGTCAACCCACGACAGTCTTTTTTGCATTCTAATGGGAAATGGAGGCTGACAGTAGACTACTGGGGCCTGAATGAAGTCACACCGCCTCCGAGTGCTGCCGTACCAGACGTTGGAACTTCAATATGAGCTGGAGCCAAAGGCAGCCAAATGGTGCCACAATTGATATTGCTAATGCATTTTTCTCAATTCCTCTGGTAGCAGAATGCAGGCCACAATTTGCTTTCACTTGGACGGGCATCCAGTACACCTGGAACTGACTGCCCCAGGGGTGGAATCATACCCCCACCATCTGCCATGGACTGATCCAGACTGCACTGGAACAGGGTGGCACTCCGAACACCTACAATATATTGATGATATCATTGTGTGGGGCAACAGAGCAGAAGAAGTTTTTGAGAAAGGAAAGAAAATAATCAAATTTTTCTGAAAGCTGGTCTTTCCATAAAACAAAGTAAGGTAAAGGGGCCTGCACAGGGGATCCAGTTCTTGGGGATAAAATGGCAGGATGGACACCGTCATGTGCCTATGGAGATGGTTAACAAAATAGCAACTATGTCTCCACCAGCTAACAAGAAGGAAATACAAGCTTTTCTAGGCCTGGTGAGGTTCTGGAGAATGCACAGTCAGCTTGTGGGCCCCCTCTATCGAGTGACCCAGAAGAAGAACCATTTTGAGTGGGGCCTTGAGCAACAACAGGCCTCTGAGCAGATCAAACAGGAAATATCTCATGCTCTTGGGCCTGTTCAGACAGAACCAGCCATGCAAAATATACTCTACACTGCAGCTGGGGAGCAGGATCTCACCTAGAGTCTCTGGCAAAGGCCCTCAGGAGAAACCCGAGGTTGACCATCAGGGTTTTGGAGCTGGAGTTATTGAGGATCAGAAGCCCACCATACTCCAAGTTAAAAAGAGATATTAGCAGCCTGTGAGGAGGGTTCAAGCCTCCTCAGAAGTTGTTGGGACATAAGCATGTCTCCTCTTGGCACTGCAATTGCCTGTGCTACACCGGATGTTCAAAGGAAACATCCCTCAACACATCATGCAACCAGCGCTACATGGAGTAAGTGGGTAGCATTGATTACACAATGAGCCTGAATGGGAAAACCCAATTTCCCAGGAATCCTAGAAGAGATTATGGATTGGCCAGAAGCCAGAGATTTTGGAGCACTGCCTGAGAAGGTGACTTGTGCCTGAGAAGCACCACCATATAACAAGTTACCAGAAAACAAAAGAGGCTATGCTCTATTTACTGATGGATCCTGCTGTGTGATAGGAAACCATTGGAGGTGGAAAGCTGCTGTGTGGAGTCACACATGACGAGTCATTGAGGCTGCTGAAGGGAAAGGCGAGTCAAGCCAATTTGCAGAAGTGAAAGCCATCGAACTAGCCCTAGAGATTGCTGAACAACAAATGTGGCCTGTACTGTATACTGACTCCTGGATGGTGGCTAATGCCCTATGGGGGTGGCTGCAGCAATGGAAGAAGACCAATTGGCAATGCAGGGGCACACCCATCTGGGCTGCTGCATTGTGGCAGGACATTTCTGTATGGGTAGAAAACATGACTCTGAAGGTATGTCACATAGATGCTCATGTGCCCAAAAGTCGTGCCACTGAAGAACATCAAAGCAATGAATGGGTAGTAAGGCTGCCAAAATTGGAATAGTTCGGGTGGACCTAGACTGGGAGTGAAAGGGTGAGCTATTTATAGCCCAATGGGCCCATGAAACATCAGGGCATCTAGGAAGGGATGCAACATACAGATGGGCTCGTGATCAAGGGATGGACCTGACCATGGAGAACTGTCTCCTATGGGAGGGACCCCATGGTGCAGTAGGGGAAGCACTCCTGTCCCTGAGCAGCGGGAGAAGCCAACTGACCACAACACCCATTCCCTGTCTCCTTGCACCACTGGAGGAGGAGGTAGAGCTGGGAAGGAGGGAGGGGTGGGGGGAAGGTATATCCAAGTCAAAACTGTTTTGCCCGTGATGGTATTTGATGAGCGATCTCTCCCAGTCCTTATCTCAACCCATGAACCCTTCATTAAATTTTTCTCTCCCCTGTCCAGCTGCAGAGGGGAGTGAGTGAGTGGCTTTGGTGGGTGCCTGGCATCTGGCCAGCGTCAACCCACAACACATTCGAACAGATTTTTCACGAAGGCTGTCAGATCTCCATTGTTCAAGAGTTGATTCACAGCCCTGAATAACCTGATCCAACCCCGGAGCTGGATATAACTTTAAAGCTGGCCCTGATTTCAATAGGGAATTGGACCAGATAACCTCCAAAATTCCCCTCCATGCTAAATTATTTTCTGATTCTATGAAATAAGGATGGGGGTTCTATGTGACATATTGTCCCTCTACTCTGCTCTTCCTCCTCTAGTCCGCTCTCGTAAGACCCTACCTGAAGTACTGCATCCAGCTCTAGGGTTCTCAGCACAAGAAAGACATAGACCTGTTGGAAGGAGTCCAGAGGAGGGCCATGAAGATGATTACAGGGATGGAGCACCTCTCCTATGGGGAAACGCTGAGAGAGTGTGGTTTGTTCAGCCTGGAAAAGAGAAGACTTCAGGGTGACCTCATTGAGGCCTTTCCATACCTAAAGGGGGCCTACAAGAAAGACAGAGAGAGACTTTTCACAAGGGCATGTAGTGACAAGACATGGGGCAATGGCTTCATACTGAGAGTAGGTCTAGATTAGATATTAGGAACAAATTCTTTACTGTGAGGGTGGTGAGGCACTGGAACAGGTTGCCTAGAGAAGTTGTGGATGCCCCATCCCTGGAAGTGTTCAAGACCAGATTGGATGAGGCTTTGAGCAACCTGGTCTAGTGGAAGGTGTTCCTGCCCATGGTAGGGGGGTTGGAACTAGATGATCTTTAAGGTCTCTTCCAACCCAAACCATTCTATGATTCTATAATTATATGATATCAGCAATCCCCAAGGTCACAGAAACATTTAATAAAGGCGTGTAAAAGGTGATCAAAAGAGCATAGTGAAGATAATCCCATGTTATTATATTATGTGTTCCCTCAGCAATACAAAATAATTGCAGGAAATTTGTTGGGCAAAGGTTAAAGAAAATAGTCAGCTATTAATAAAAGTAGCTACAAAGACTTAGTTACTACTTCTGTTAACTGTAATATCAAGTACAAGCAAAGTGACATGCTAAAAACTCCTGTATTCCTTAATTGTATTTTCCAATTACTGATTTTAAATAAGATTTTACTAAGAGTGAGAGTAACATCAGGAAAAAGGGATCTTCTACCAGTGTCTTTTCCATCTTGTCTGATTGGGTTTCCCCCAACCCAATTTCTTGGGTAAATAATCCAGCTGCTGTTTTGTCTCAGCTTTGCAACAAAAGCTGTTAATACATTTTAGTATGAAGAATGCTACCTCATTATGTCCATGTTTTAGCAATCAGCTCTTTGGTGTAAAAACTGAATTTGGTGATCAAATTTACCTGAACTTCTGCACTACAGTAATTATGATATGAGGTTATACTTTTAATAATTTTATCAATAATTACTTTTGTCATTTATTCACAAATCTGGACCACAGGTTAGAATTTCCACCCTTCCAGATGAGAAGCTTAAATGAGATGATAAAGTGAAAATCTGTCTCTGTACAAACACTCATAACAAACTTGTTTCTGACTGGAAAATTTCTGAAGCAAAGCAATCTTGGCAGCAACTGACAATTTTTTGAAATCAAAGCACTTTACAAAAAGCACCAGTTTAATTACACTTTATGCATTTTTTCCAGCCAGCTATGGCATGTTACAGTCTAATGGTAATTGTCATTCTTCCCTATCATCTCATTTGGCTGGAACTTCAAGATCCTCATCTGCAAGTCAGTCTAGGTATAGGACAGACCCATCAACCTGCCATTTCTCCAGGTTTCTCAAGCTCAAGGGAATTCTTGCTATTCTTCCAGACCTCCAGTATAGATGCAATCTGATGAATTTCTCCACCTCAGATCAATATGATCCTTGTTCCTGGGACTACTAGTCTCCAGTTGGACAGATCCAGCACAGGTCTGAAAGAACATTTCACAATTTGCTGGATTTGGCTAACTGTAATTGCTATACGTTATTTCATTTAAGAGAGTATAGTATATAAAACCAAATTGTTTGACATGTCTGCTACTTGACTTTCACTCCTGTCAGCATATTCATTAAACCAGTCTTCATGCAAAAAAGCTTATAGGGCTTTTGTTTGCTTTTATTTCTTAACTAAGTTCATCTCCTTGATATTTTTCTAAGTTAACGGTAGCAGGGCATCTCACCCCCCACAAGAGCTTGTCTATTGTTTGTTAACCAGTCAGATAACTCAAGCAGAACAAGTCATCTTATAGTGAGTTATTTTGGCACCATGGGGTTAACACTCATCTGGCATCTCCCAACTGCCAATAAACACCCTACTGCTGAAGTGAGATCTAACAAGATAAGCTTAATTTCTGACTGACAGCCACTCATTTTACAACTATAAAAGCCACAGCAAACTTCCACAAAGTAGAAATCTTCTATACATTTTCCTGGAAATGTGTGAAGTTTCTCCCATGAATAGGGATGCCTATTCCACAGTTACTCCCCAGGGGTTAAGTGAAGGAATCTGTGTACATTATCGTCATTTCAGTGGTAAGTTAAATTCGACTCCTAATCAATACTAATTCTTTTGCTAGTTTTAATATAAAAACCTTGATATATTGCACTGTTTTATGTTATGCTATAATTTACCTGTAGTTCTTTTAGTTTTATAATGTGTAGTAAGTAATTCTGATTAAGATCTTTTATCTGTTATCTTTTGTCTGTTCATTTGTCTTAATAAATATTTCATTTTTATATAAATATATCTGATTTGCCATCATTAGAACTTGCAGGACAAAGTGATTCCTTAAATTTAAACCGTTGCCAAAATCTGAGGCTAAGGAAGGATTTGGCTTCATTTAAACCTCTTTCTATGAAGGAATTTAAACACACAGAGGAGTCCTTTCTGCGCCTCAGACTCAGCTGCAGGGCTTCCTTGTTGTAGCCACTGAGCCAGCGATTGTGATGGCTGAGGGGCCAAGGAGCCCCGAAATAGCAGGGGCCTGCTGGTGGACCGATTCCGAGGTTTAAGAACACCCCCTGACCTCATGGTGAGAAAGGAAAAGCCTCTCCCATCAGCCTTTGTGGTGCCACGCAGACTTAGTCTGTTTGAGACTTGTACCCCTACATGCCCCCAGACCTTCCCCATTGGCTCCCTTTCCCTAGCCCCGCCTTTGTACCACCCACGTGCCCTCAGATTATTGGTTCTGATGCTCCCTCGGCTCCGGTACATAAACCCTGGACCCTGCGTGGTCCAGCCTCTTTCGTCTCTGGTCTCCCTTCGCGGCAGGATGCAATAAACCTCGTCTGTGGAAATGCCATGTGGGAGAGCCCTCCTGACTCTTTGCTTCTGGTAATGCGTGAGCTATCCGGCTTGAGTGTGGTGTGTGAGTCGGCGCCTAAACAGCTGCGCAGGTGAAAGGAGTAAGCTTGCTGGAGTGCTATACTGTACCCACCGGAACGATTCCTTGCCAGGGATGTTTCAGGGAAAATGCAGCTACCCTTCATGAACCCACATACAGTACGTTACTTCCTTAGTAAACTTTGCCTGAAGCTCCCACTGTCCCTATAACATTAACTGATATTAACAATATTCATACAACTCCATCAGACATCTTCCCTCCATACATATGCTAATCTTGCCTTCTTTTTGTACAAAACTATGTCCTAAACTATTATGACAAATTCATATGAAGATGAAAAAATTACACTATATAGAGAGAGTTACACGAGAAAAGAGAAGAGAAATAAAAATACTATAAACTTTTTTCATAATACAGCCTTCAACCTTGCACACACTTTATTCCTCTCTCAAACACTGGCATTTCTTGCCCCCATTGTGCTCTAATTTCTGGTTTGCCAAATGACCTCTGCAAAGAAAATTTACAGCAAAGGGACCAGGATCCTGCCCCTCCTGTATGAAATCAGAGGCAGATGTTTAATTAGCTTGATTCTACATTCAGTTTTCTTTAGGTTCAAGGATAAAAGGAAGCTATTGGTCTTTGTTATGTGTAGAAACTACAACGGGGTGCCTTTAACTTACAGATCTGATGTGAAATTTCTATGGGTTTGTCTTGGGTTACAATGTAAGGTGTAACCAAAGTATGTATTCGACCACCATCTGAATGAGCTGTTAAAATGGGTGGAGCAGTTTCTTTTTCTTTGCCATGACTCAACCATGATAACTCCCTCCGGGGAAGCAACAGCCACCCTGAAGGGGCCATCTCTGCTAATGGGCCATCAAGGACTCCCCAGAATGACTCATAGAATTACATCACCCCATTGTGAAATTCCCCGCCCTGGGGGAGGTACCAAGCATTCCCGCCTGTATATAATCTGGGGCTTGGGACACCACGATACCACCACTGGATACCCAGAGGACAAGAGCACTTGACGACCACCACTGGACCTCCAGAGAAGGACCAGACCTTTCCACAGGATCACTGCTTCAACAAGACCACACCCATCATGCCAACGGGACTGCAGCCACCGTTTAATTGGACTGCTACCACCACCCTGACCAACAGGGTGTCAGGTTGTATTCTGACTTTGTCAGTTTAAGCCAGTGTTCCTGTACTATTGCCTTTATTGTAATTTTCCTATTAAATTGCAGTTCTGACTTGGAATCTCTCGCAAGATATTTGTGTGGAGTTATTTCCTCCTGCTGGTTTACCTTCAAACCAGCACAGGGCTTAAAGGCAAGAGGAACTAAAGTCTAATGCTATGGAAAAGGTCCTGAAACAGATGTGATGCAGCTGGCAGCAAATGAAAAGTGAAAGCTGGCAGACATATCCTAAGTACCACAGTTTAGAGAACTCTTCCTGCAACAAAACCCTCTGTAGAAAAGGAACTGCTACAAAAGAAAGAATTTTCTGACTGAAGAACCCTGTGTGCTTTAAATTCATTATTAATTTCTGTCTCAAAAATTAACCTAAAGCCCCAACAACAAGCTATTTTACTTCAAAAAGAGTGAATACAGTCACCAGCACTTCCACTTTAAGGATCCTGGCTGTTCGCTTCGACTTACGCGCTTATGAAGACGTTCTGCTTCCTCCTGATATGCAGCAAGCTGTTGCTTCCATTGTTTTACATTGGCAGTGGACTCCAACAGGGCTGCAGTGAGCTTAGCATTATTACCCTTGAGTGTGGCCAGTTCTGCCTCCCAATGTTTGCTGATTGTCAAACTGCACAGACAGAAAGAAAATGGTCAGAGCCCTCTTTATCTTTTTTTTCTTAAAATATCTTATAATTTTTTTAAATATCCAGGAAAAATAGAATTATGAAAAAATCCTATGACTGAATGTCTAAATGAGAATCCAAGTGCTCAAATCGTCAAAACTTTAAATTCAGAAAATATTAGTGAACAGATTTTTTTTATATAGATATATCATTATTGGAAAACAACCTCTACCCTACCAGTTCAACAGGGTCCTTTTTTTTAATAAAATGTTAAGGATGATGAAATCCACATTACCTTCCAAAAGCAACAGCATGTAATTCTAGAATATGTATATTCTAAGTTATCATTTTAATATATACATATTGAGAGCAAGTATTTTTATAATGTATTACTTTAGGAAATATATTGTAAATAAAGATTTGTCACCAACTTGATTAAAGAAAGCTATGGTAGTGCTTTGGTACTACAGCTTAGTTGTCTTAATGCAAATCTTCTATGCCTGGAATATACTTTCTTTATTAAATACCATATTTAATTTCTGCTTAGAAATTCAAAACTCTTGAATTTCAATACCACAATACTGTTAATGTGCCTTTCTTCAGTAATATCAACAAGGAGACCAAAGATTGAGGAGCATAGAGATATTGCTTTAATACAAAGAGGAAGCTGATGTTGGGGGTCTCTTAAGTAGCCTATGGAGGAGCAATTCTTGCCTACAGTTTAGTTATTCTGTGAGGAAACACGGGGCTTTATTTTTCACAGATAATTGGTCTGCCATCATCCAAAGATCCTATCCTTGCAGTCAGTATACAAGGGAAAAACATCTTAGACACATCAGTTGAATGTATTAGTATGCAAATAGTTCATTAATGTTTACTTGTATGTCAACAGCATGTGAGGTGCACACCTATATGGAAAATACATATAGAAAATAATTAATTTTGTTTCATTATCTTACTATTAAAGACATCATCGGTGATCTGTAACTCTGGCCAAAGTAATTTTGTATATAGGTTTAGTATAGTAGCAATTAATATAATTATTTATTATAAAATATCATTTACTATGATTAATTTAATTACAAATCATTATTATTTTGTATGCAAGTTTATAAGTTTATTTGAATTTTGTACATATGAACAATTAAATATTATGTCACCATTTTGTCCACTGAGTTTTTGTCCACTTCATACACATGCACAGCCCATTCCATAAAAGAATATTTCAAAAACATTATGATTCCCATAAAAGCTCATAAGGTGTTCAAAGCCAACCAGTCACTGAGGAACATTCATTACCAATTTAGATCACATCTACTGTTTCACTAAAACACGTCTGATTCTTTTACACTCCAGTATTTCCTTCCAAATACACCATTTCATCCCCTTGAACAGGAATATAAGTTCTTTCAGAAGAGGAATATGAGTTGTTTCAAATTGCTCTAACATTTCATGATCTATTCAACCAATTATAAGTTCACCACTGGAAATTTTAAATCTTAAATGACTAAACAAAAATAATGATAATCCTATTTCATCAAGGAACACTGACATATATGAAAAATAAGACAGTATCTACTGTTCTGTTTCTCTGATCAGATTTACTTTTCATTTATAGTAACACAGCAGATCAAAAAATTCCATAAAAAACATGCTAAAAAAATCTAGTTCATTATCATATTCACAATTCCTCATCGATGTTCTGATCCAGCAAACAAATATCCACACCAGCAATTTCATGCAAGCAAGTAATCCCATTTAATAGTTTTGCTATGGTAGGACTAGAACCTGTGTGTGCATGACATGTATACATGTTTACAAAATGTGCCTTAATGCTAATTTTTCATCACAGAAAAAATATTTTATATTGATGCAATGAAGCAGATAAAAAGATTTATATCCAGGACAGTTACAGAATGAGAACTCTTTGGTCATTTAATATCCTAATTTAAGTTGCAAAAAAGGGTAGTGAATGGGGTTTTTATCAGTTTAACAATTTATATACTCACAGTGATACAAGGAAAACTTATAAGTCATGAAGATCACAGAAGTCAGAGTGCTAGCTAGTGCTGAGTAATAATGTGAGGGGGATTTGTGCAGTTTTTCATCTTCACCTTTGCCCAGGGCCTTACTACCCTGCTAAGAAAACAGTCAGGAGCTCTGAAGTTATTGCTTGTATACTGGAATGTCATAATTAAATACAAAACATGAACTTTCTATTACTGTTATGGCTATCTTGGTTCAAAGGTTAGAAGGTTTCTCTGAAGCTGGTTATTTTTGGTTGTTTTCAATAGGACTGCACCAGTATTATTTCTCAATAATATTTTTATCTCTAAGACATCTACATAGTGGGCATGAACATGTCTACTGTAATGCAGAGGTTATCTGTTTGCAGCACATATGTGGTTTTTTTCTACAAATAATTTCTACTGTATCTTCTACAGATTTTACTATGGCTCCATAAAATAGAAATATATAATTCAAATTAGTCTAGTTTTGTATCTGATAATACACAATGACTTCCAAACTATTTAGACTTATCCTGTTTCTTCTTAGAGAACTGCACATTCTCTGACATAAACACAATAATGTGATGGATATCACACCATGAAACAAAGAACCAAAGATGTGAATTTTTGTTTCATAAAAACATACTTTGATTAAAATAGCCCATAACCAATCCTGGAAGTGCTGACTTACTTTTTTCAAATACTTTCTTGACAAACTAAAATTTAAAAAAGAGACAAAATTATGCTTTGTGGATTATTTTGGTTAAAACTGGATTTATTTGGATTCAAATTAATCATTGTGAGGAACCAATTTAATTTTTATTTATGTCTCAACATATGTTATCAATCCATTTTCTGACATGGGGTGAAAAATTACTATAGGGGCTGTACAAGTGCTGGGAGCCTTAACACATGCCACGTGTTAAGGAGGCACCTAGGAGAAAATGGAGGGAGGCTCTGTCTCTGGGGGGACTTCACCTGACAGCCAATCAGGGGAGAGAAAACTTCCACAACTGAGCTGCAAATGACGCCCCCCTTGGAGGCAGGCAGACCCCCGGATGCCCGGGGAAAACTGGCCGGGAAATCAGGCTATGGGAGGAGTCTTAGCACATAAAAGTAGTTAACTGCGCCACAATTTAGCCCGCCGTTTTTGATTTCTTGGGAGTGGGGGCTCGCCCAGAGGTTCAGCTTGCCCCTCCTCCCCCCGCTCGCCTTTTTCTCCCTGCGGTCCTGCTTCTTCCCTGCCTCTTTCCTGTCCGCATCCCCCGAGGCAGCCCGTCGCCGCGGCAACCTAGTGCTCCGCTGTTTCCCCGACGGAGCAGCTGCCGCCGCCCGCAGCTGCCGTGCCCCGACCCTGACAACCCGCAGCTGCTCCACAAGTTCGCCCGTAGCCACAGCAAGCTGTTATTCGCCGACGGAAGAGACGCGCAGCTCGCCGCTGGTTGGAAATCGTGCCTAGCCCACCACGGGAGCCACGCAGACGCGACGTGGCTGGCAGCACACACGCTCCATCTGCCGAGCAGACGCTGACAGGGCACCCCGGGGTTCTAGTGGTAATGCTGTCCCTGTCTTCTATTTCTCTCTCCGTCTCTCTTTTTTCCTCTCTGCTTCCTTTTCTATCTCCCTCCGGTCGAGACAATACCCTTTCTTTATTAATAAACAGTTCTCAGATATAATATTTGCTGCATTTGCCTTTATTTTTGTCCGAGAAATCTATCAAAAAGAATTCTCCCCGGTTCCCCTTACAGTGGGACAGGACAATTATTTTAGGACCAGATAAAAGCACATCTACAGCAGGTTGTTCTTAGGCTTGACTAAGAGTATGTGCATTGATGCATATATCTATAGAGCTACATTTGTTCAAATTTATCAACAATTCCAAAGCGAACACTGAGAAACATGGTTCAGGCACAATGTGATAAGGACAGTAGAACAGAACAGCATTTTACTCACTTGATAAGGATAGTAGAACAGAACAACATTTTACTCTTATCAAGGACAGTAGAACACAACAGCACAGCCTTGTAGAAACAGATAAAGGATGTAACTTAGGCAAACAGAAGTCATGCAAAACGCAAGCAGGATGCCAGCTCAGCTCTGTAAGGCTGACAAAGTAGAGTAGAAGTTTTGCAAAACAACGATATTGTGCTTACTCAAAAGCAGGGGTCGAGGAATAGCCACCTAAAAAGGACACCAGACATTGAAGACAGACCCCAAAGAACCATATAACAACTTCCGATAAGGGGTGCGACTATGCCAAATAAAGTCAAAGGAAGTGGGGATAGCTAATGAATATGTAATCAGTGTGTATGATAAAAACTGTTCACTCGATGCTCAGTGCACTCGAATGGAGGAAGGATCCCCCGAGTGCCCAGCACTGCAATAAAGAATGCCTACTTTCTAATACTCTAAACTGTGTTAGAAAGTTTCTATCCAGCTGATTTTGGTATCAAATGAGTATTCTCCCTCAGAAGAGAAGATGCTGGGGTTAACACTCAGGACTGGAAACACACAGGTCTAGAAGCTGAAAAAGTCCACGCATGGAGCTCCCAACAACTGCTAGAGCCCATGGTCAAAATTTTGATTGTGAAGCAGCTGCACTACACTTCCTCAGGATAGGTACAGGAGGGTCGCATGTAACTTTCTCTCTTTAGAGAGAAATTCCTGTTTGAACTTAATTCCTGTTTGAAAGGTTTTTTGCTAAAAGGAATTGATTTTGCCCTCAAAGCATTGGATCGTGTCATAGGAAATAAATGCACAGCTCTGTCAGGTTATTTTAACAGTTGTAAAGATCTAAAAGAAACCCAAATAATTCTTCATGTTTTCTTAGATTATTTTCTCTAGGAAGCACATGAAATATGAACAGTTATTTGGTGATCAAAATGATCCAAACTGCAATGCGACTTCTGCCAGAACACCTTTTGGTTTTATACCATGGCACAAAGAACAGAGCTGTACATATACATTGGGGACATATATATATATACACAGGCACACACACGTTTGCAGTCCTGCAGTGCGAGAATGCAACATGCACATGTATTTTGTTTTGTTCTGAAAGCTATCCATCCCTTTGCTGGCAGTGTCATAATTTTAACAGTTATTTCTTCAGCCCTGTCAGAATTAACATCAATGACTGCCAGGCACACTCAAAATTTCAAGACAGTCTTTCAAAAAAAGAGACATCCTTAACACTCCTACTTGTTGCCTGTTTCTCAGCATGAAAAGCTCCACTAAGCTTTTAAAAATATCATATCATAAATTCTGAGTGTCCGAAAATAACATAACAAGCTGCTTTGCAAACATCACTACATTAGTGCCAAATACAAGAGGAAGAATGGACCTTGTGTGAATCAACAGATGCAGGTAACCAGGGCCACTACCAAGCCACAGCTGAAGTGCAAAGAGTAGATTTATTTCATTACCTCACTAACAATGCTGGGTGGCAGAGATACACGGCACACAGGCTCCATTAGGCTTAGCTCATCCTGGCGGGCAGCTGGGGGGCCCACTGACAGCCCCGATATATCAAAGGGCTTCATGCACACGCAGTGTATCACAAGGCTGTGCTTTTATGATCTTTCTCTCTCCCAGCAGGAGGCTCAAGCATGTTTGAGAGAGTGTGTTATCTCTACACAGGAATTCTATGTCTCAAACAGGCAGAGGATGAACAACACTAGGCATAATAAAGGGAGTTTTCCCACCCCACGCCTACATTTTTAGCATTCCCAGATGAAGGTCACTGATTGAAACTATTCCCTCCTCCTTGACAAATCTTCTGGTTTTAATCCTTTCCTCCCAACAGGCCTCTAATGGATAACAGCAAAATATGAGTTTTATTGGTTCAACTGATCATGCTATATAAAAAATACTTCCATAACAGAGGTTTAGATCACATTAATTGCATAGAAAATTATCTGTACAATGGCAACTGTTCACAGGCAGTCACACTCTCAAAAGTGAGACTTTAACTGCTGGGACCAAAGTCCCTTCACAGCAGATATCCCGCTTGACTCCCTACACACCTCACTCACACGCAGTCACACCAGGTTTCCTTACTGGTTCAACCCCCGGTTTTCCATAGCAGTCTCAGATGTCTCATTCCATAAAGCAATTTGTTCACAGTGCATTAACACAGAAACAGCTCGAGCTGGTGCCTGAACAAAGGAACCCCATGACTTTTATACCCTCCGCAAGTCTTGCTCTTCCTCCCCAATCTCCTGCTATGTCTCTCCGTGTCCATCCACCTGACTGGCGCCACCAGTCTTCATGTCCTTTGTTATACAAAGGGTCGGCAGTTCATGGCCTCTTGTCTTGGGCTCCCACCCTGAGCTCAATCTGCAGCTTGCAGACTCAGCTACCTGCACCAGATGTATTCCTCAACATACACACAAGAATGTAAAGCAGTTTAACTGTAAATTCACACTTTGACTTACTATGAATTAATTTTGCTAAAGCCCCTTTGTTACCAAACGAGTTATATTTCTTTTAAAAGTAGCCTAATGTATTGGTTTGGCATGGCCTGGTTTTAGGTAGCAGGGGAGCCACAAAGATGGCTCCTGTGAGGAAGCTGCTGGAAGCTTCCCACCATGTCCGGCAGAGCCAATGGCTGATGGCTCTGAAGATGGACATGCTGCTGGCCAAAACTGGGCCAATGAGAGGAGCTGGTAACGCCTCTGTGATGACATATTTAAGAAGAAAATCAAAACAAAGTCACAACATTTTGGACTCTAGTCAGAGAAGAGGAGGAGGTGAGAACATGTGATGGAAAACAACATGGCGACACTAAGGTCAGTGGAGAAGGAGGGGGAGGAGGTGCTCCAGGCGCCACAGCTGAGACGTCTCTGCAGGCTGTGGTGATGACCATGGTGAAGCAAGTTGTCCCCCTGCAGCCCATGGGTCCATGGGGGATGCAGAGATCCACGCCCAGCCTGTGGGGGAGCTGCCCGTGCTGGAGTGGGTGGTTGCCTGGAGGAGGCTGTGATCCAGTGGAAGACCCAGTGGAGAGAGAGGGCCCTTGCTTCCAGGCTGGAGCAGCCTGTCCTCGGAGGACTGCACCCCGTGGAAAGAGAGAGCCACGGCGCAGCAGTTTTGGGAGGACTGTTTGCCCATGGGAGGGGCTCACGCTGCAGCAGGTGCGGTATGGCTGCTGCTCATGAGAGTGGACCCACGCCGGGGAATTTCATGGAGAGCTGTCTCCCGTGGGAGGGACCCCACGGCCTCACAGGGGAAGACTCCTCTCCTGGAGCAGCGGAAGGAAATCTCGGTGATGAACTGACCAAACCCCCATGCCCTGTCGGTGGGGGCAGGGGGGAGGGGAAGGTGTTCTAAGGGCTTATTTTACTTCTCATTATCCTCCTCTGATTCTGTTAGTAATAAATTCACTTCACAACTTAAGTTGAGCCTCTTTCGCCTTTGAAGTGTTTCTCCCGGTCCTTATCTCACTCATGAAGCCTTTGTTAACTTTTTTTTTTCCTTTTCCCTCCTCTGCCCAGCTGTGGCAGGGGACAGTGAGCGAGCGGCTGTTGTGGGTGCCTGGCACTGGGCCAGTGTCAAACCACGACACCTAGGCAGCAGTGGGGGGAAATTG
Organism: Lycocorax pyrrhopterus obiensis; assembly: GCA_014706295.1. NCBI lineage: Eukaryota > Metazoa > Chordata > Aves > Passeriformes > Paradisaeidae > Lycocorax > Lycocorax pyrrhopterus. Next base: position 93,875,593 of record JACSVZ010000002.1, on the reverse strand, counting down.
CTGAGAAAAAAATTTAAGCCATGAGGGGCCGGAGGGCCGAGAGGGGCCAGAGGGGCAGAGGGTTTGGAAATCGAAGAAGGGTTTAGTCTGATAGCACAGACTGATAGGGAAGACCCAGAGAAAGTTGTGAAGGTATTTGATGCCGGTAGTATTGGGTAAATTGTTGATTGGAATCTGAGTAAGTTGTTAGAAGCAGGGTGGAAAGTGTACAATAATCAGGAGTGAAAGCTCGTAGCTCCATTAGTGGAACGAGGCCCAAATAGGGGGGGCGCTGCAGAGGAATTAGTAGAGGCAGACAGAGATCGGTGTGCTATTTGTAAAGAGAAGAGCCATTGGAAGCGAGAAGGTCTGTGGGGAAAGGGACAAATAGGAGATGCTGGAACCTGGACTCCTCCTAGATCTCCTGATTAGGCAGTAAGGCTCCTAATGTTAGAAGATGTGCAATGGGGACCAGAGGTAGCATCCCCAGCTGAACCTCGGGTTACATTAACACCAGGGAGTGAGAAAATTTATTTCTTACTAGATACTGGAGTGCTATATTCGGTTTTAAATACTTGTAAAGGAAAATTTAGTCATGAAAAGATTAATGTTGGTGCCACTGGGCAAAAGGAACATTGGCCTTTCTTTGAACCATTAAAATCTGGAATTGGTAAACAGATGCTAGCCCATCAATTTCTTTATATACCTGAATGTCTGTGCTGGTTTGAAGGCAAACCAGCAGGAGGAAATAACTCCACACAAATATCTTGCGAGAGATTCCGAGTCAGAACTACAATTTAATAGGAAAATTACAATAAAGGCAATAGTACAGGAACACTGGCTTAAACTGACAAAGTCAGAATACAACCTGACACCCTGTTGGTCAGGGTGGTGGTAGCAGTCCAATTAAACGGTGGCTGCAGTCCCGTTGGCATGATGGGTGTGGTCTTGTTGAAGCAGTGATCCTGTGGAAAGGTCTGGTCCTTCTCTGGAGGTCCAGTGGTGGTCGTCAAGTGCTCTTGTCCTCTGGGTATCCAGTGGTGGTATCGTGGTGTCCCAAGCCCCAGATTATATACAGGCGGGAATGCTTGGTACCTCCCCCAGGGCGGGGAATTTCACAATGGGGTGATGTAATTCTATGAGTCATTCTGGGGAGTCCTTGATGGCCCATTAGCAGAGATGGCCCCTTCAGGGTGGCTGTTGCTTCCCCGGAGGGAGTTATCATGGTCGAGTCATGGCAAAGATAAAGAAACACTGCTCTATGGATGCTGAAAAAGCTCCAGCAGAGAATTTCTTCAGCTCTCTGCAGCATTTTGTGAGAGCTATGTCTTTCCCATGCAAGTAACTCAAAACAATGTTACAGTTTTGTAAACTTCTTGCAGCTGCAGGTTGTTTTGCAGAATTGTTATGGTTCTAACTAGAAAAACATTCAGAGATGGGTGTCTTAGAACTTGACCAATCCCCTTAAGGGGTGGATGGCAAAAAACCAATTACCTTATGCCATTTAATACACTTTTGCGAACTAACGTATAAAAGCCTTCTGAGAAATCATTAAAGCGCTTCCATTTATCCCTGAGCCTGGACTTCGTGTCGTTTCTCTACTCGTCCGTGGGGGAAAACAGCGACCCTATATTGCCATCAAATAGTGGAAGGAAGAATCTACTGGGCACACATTTTTGACCCACCACTGTTTCGGCCTCTGACCTGGTGGGATCCAGAGCTTCCCCTCAGCAACAATGGAACGGAATGGGTAGGAGGAACTTGGCTTCCTCCCCTAGATCAGGATGTTGTAAATACACACATTACTAATGCTTCTTATGTTACTGATTTACCGCCTATTTGCTTAATGTGGAATCAAACAAGTACCTTTTTACCTTTACCTTGTGCCAATTTTTCTATGCAATTGCACTTGATATGCGAATCCTATGGAAAAAATTTAACTGCTATTGCATTGCCGACCATTCTGTCTATCTCCAACAATACTGTGGATGCCACCCCACCTCATTATCCCAAATGTCGTTTTACGTCCATTTCCAATTTACGACGTTTGGAATGGACATCATGTTTAGGACAACAACCACAACAACAACTCTTACAATATGGGAAAATAATTGACTGGGGACCACATACTATCCTTAGAGAACAGGGGACAAATAAAACACATCCTTCCCTTCCAAAAGGCAAACCGCAGCATTGTTTGGCATGATAGTGGAATGGCCAGACTATTGATTCAATACTACCTAGATAATAATCAATCGTGTTCATAAGCATCTGTGGAAAATGCTGTTACCTGCCTTCCGTAATACCATATACTAGGTAAACTTGAACAAGAATACTACCATTGCAAATTTAACATTGCTAAAGAAACAATCGCTAATGACTTGTACTTCACACCCGTATGGTTTTGCTTTAGCTAATAATTTTTCAGTTGATCATAGGAATGGCTTGTATTTTGTGTCTGCTAATTCTTTTGTCTTTAAATCATGTGTAACCAATGAAGATATGAATAACTTTTCTGTTCTTCTTCCATTTAAGAGAAGACCGGAAATTTGGGTACCTGTAAATCTGACTTGGACTTGGGAAGGACAAGATGGACTCTCACAATTGGCTAGATTATTCCAGGAGGAAATCCAAAAGAGTAAGAAATGAGTTTGCAAATTTCTCGGTTGGTTGATCTTTGCCATCATTTCTGTTGTAATAGTTTTAACCACAGCCTCTGCAGCTGTTGCAGCTTTAACTAATCTCATTCAAACTGCCCACACCATGGGACAAGCTCTAACCAATATTACAAAAGAATTACAAACACAAGAGCAAATTGACAAGGAAATAATGACCAGATTAGATGCCTTGGAAAGTGTTCTTTTGTGGATTGGCGAAAGAGTTGAGGCTCAAAAAACCTGCGTATCTTTACATTGCGATTGGGAACACATACATAACTATTTATGTGTCACTCCTCTTCCATGGAATGAAACGGAACAAAATTGGGAAACAATCAAAAACCACCTCCAAGGAGCCTTTGATAAAGCCCTAAGATGAGATACCCACTAACTTCACACTCAATTAAAAGATCAACTCAGAGATTTGCAAACTCTAGAGGAGCAAAAGGTACTGACAGACTTAAAAAATTATCTTACTTGGCTAAATCCAAAAAATTGGTTTTCAGGAATAAATTTACGAGTTTGGGTTTTTATTGGATTAGGTTGTCTAGCAGTGATATCTTTTTAAATTTTCTGTCTTGTCCTTTTCAACATAATTAGAGCTGTTAAAGGCACACAAAAACTAGCTATGGTTGCACTTGCTTTGTCCATGACTCCAAAAAATAAAAAAGAGGGAGTTGTTGGGTTAACAGGTGTTGGTATAAGGAAAGAGTTAAACAGAGAATGACAGCAGCAGCGCCAGCAGTACTAGCGAAAGGTCTCTCTGACACAGAGTGCACCTGAGATAGAACTGAACAAACGAGTTTCTACTTCTACGTCGACATAAGACGCACACGCTCTACGCACACTCTTCATGCACACTCTTCACGCTCCTTTTACCATGGTCTTGCAGAGAACAATGGAAAATGTCAAGAAGACAGATTTATTGTAGGACTGTGATCACGTCTGTAAACTGCAACCAAAAAAGCTCTTAGAAGTAAGGATATATATACTGATGCTTCTGAATAAACCTTAGATTCACCTGCATCTCTGCTGTTGGTGGGTCTCGTTCCTTCATGTATCGCACTCCTAAGCTGTATTAATGGCTGTGTGCAGCGGTTTTAACAGCACACGAAGAACCTGCTGAGTCAGTGTCATCCCTTGGGAACTGGTGTACAATGGAAGAAGGTATTGGTTTACTGAGGCAGAAGGAGGTGACTCATGCCCTGACCACAGGAACTAATCCTGATGAAGTAGCAGTAACAAGAAGTATTAAAATGCAGTTTGTGAAGGGGGCACCTAATGAATTGAAACCCTGGTTATACCAGCAGTCATGTATGCTATTGGTAATATAGGTGCCTTAACGGATGTCCTGAGGGATATTGGAGCTATGGCCTCAGAGTCAGCTGTGGGGGTATTGAGAGAGAATAAGCCAGCAAAGCCAAAACATCAGGAGCAGCTGGGTGGCGGGTCCTCGGAAACTGCTGCCACTGTAGCCTCTCATCAGGAGGGGGACTGAAGTCCCTGTGTTCCTCTAACTATAAAGTGCCAATCTGGAGGGACTTTGCATGTGTCAGCTCTGGTGGATAGAGGTGTAGAAGTGACCGTATTACATGGTGATATTGCTCCTAATGAAGCTACTTCGAAGATCTGTGTCATGGGGGGGGAGGTGTGGTTCCACCCCCATCCCCCCAATCCTCCAAGCTAAGGTTACTTTAACAACAGGAGACATCACCCCAATTGTCAGCCATTTTGGGACTCAGAAAGTGGGATTTGCCATTCGATCTATAACTGTTCTGTGTGGGTTCCCAAAGTGGGATCCTGCTGCGCTACCAGCACCTGCCAAGTTGGTAAATGTAAAGCAGTATCATATTCCACGGTGGAAAAGGAAATTACTCAAATGATTCAGGTACTCCAAGGAGTGGGAATGGTTAGAAATACCATGACAGCTTTTAACAACCCTATTTGGCCTGTTTGAAAATAGGATTGTACTTGTAGAGTGACTGTTGATTACAGACAATTGAATAGTCACCCCCCCACTTGCAGATGCAGTACCAGACATGGTTACCCTCATGGGAAAAATCAGCAAAACTTTACATCCCTGGAAGGTGGCAATGTATCTTGCTAATGCTTTTTTTTCAATAGCCATTGCTTCAGAGAGTCAGGACCAGTTTGCCTTTACCTGGCAACAAAAGCAGTATACCTTTCAGGTACTGCCTCAAGGATGTAACCACAGTTGCTTCATTTGGCACCAAATGGTGGCTGCTGATGTAGCACTGTGATCGTGTGCTATTACTGTTCACCATTATATTCATGATCTATTGATTATGGCGGAGTCACAACAAGAAATTGAGGCAGTTGCTGAATTGCTGAAAGCCCACTTACAGGACCAAGGCTGGCCAATTAATCCAAAGAAAATATAGGGCCCTGGTACTACTGTGCATTTTTTGGGGGTAGCTGGGCATAGGCAGTTTAGAGGAATACCAAACAAGGTACAGGAAACAGTCCAGCGATTCCCTGTACTGAACATGGTGACTGTGGCAGGACTTCCCCTCTACCACAGAAGAGCTTATCTGTTCTGTCCATCAGCTGGTTCGATAGTTCCGAGCATTCTCCCCCTCACATGAATGGATGAAATAACACAGGCCAGATAGGCATCCAGTAAAGGAGTTATCTCTGACACCAGAGAGACGGGGTACAATAAACATCCCCACTGACAAGGAACAACTTGTCTTGAGAACAAGATGGGGGGAGATAAGCTGGAATTTCTCACTTTACAAACTATAAAAGCCACACAAACTTTCGTGGAGGCAGAAGTCTCCTACATGCACCCTGGAAACGTGTAGGGCTTTTCCCCAAAGTCTGGATGCAAATTCTGCAGATACTTACCCAGGAATTCAGTGAAAGGACTTTATGTGTACTCCATCATCAATTTGGTGGTAAGTTACATTGACTCCTAATCTATACTATTTCTTCACTAGCTGTAACATAGGTACCTTTATAGTGCACTGTATTTTATCTACTAGTAGTTCTTTTTGTTTTATCCTGTGTAGTAAGTAGTCTGTTTAAAGTCTTCTGTCTGTTAAACTTGTGTCTATTCAAGAAATAATTCATTTTGTAATAGGCCTAATCGGCCATTCTTAAGAACTTGGGAGCCAGAACCATTTCGGGTGCAGGCCGCCTCAAACAGAGCTACTGCCAGAAATCTGAGTCAAAGGCAGGACTTGTCTAAGCTCTCATCTCCATTCATAACAGTGACACAACTGCAAACTTTCCTGGGGCTTTCAGGGTACTGGAGAACTTCCATTCCACACCTGGCAGTACTGATGCGCTCTGTGCCTAATTGTCATAGCTGCATTTAAGGGCATTACATAGGCCCTGGAGGAAAGTATAGTGGGGTCAGTGGGCTTTGACTACCTGGCAGGTTGCTTACGTTGGCCCCCTGCCCCCATCAAGAGGGTGGTGATATGTATTCACTGCTGTGGATGCAATGTCAGGATCGCTCTTTGCTAAAACCACCAAATATGCTACATGTTCTGTTAATACTAGATTCTCAAGTTCTTGTATTTCAGGTATCTTCGGCAAATGCTCAGGCCTTGTCTAAGGGGGACAGCATTGGAACTCTGTTATTGGTGCCACGAATCCCCCACCAAGTTGAAGCTCAGTCTGAAAGGGTGCAAACCAAACCTCTTCAATCTGTGTGGGCAATCACCTCGTCTCAAGCTACCAGGCCTGGAGTAATTCTAGCTGAAGGAGCTGGAGTGACAGCATAGGTATTACTGGAAGGAGATGACATGCCTATTTTTCTTCCTTATCACAGGTTGGCTTGTTGTGCTTTATAGACTTGTACAACATGCAAACATTTTTGGATGTATCTTTGCAGTGTTACTATGTACATCCTTGTGTGTGATAACCTTTTTCCTTTTTCCTCTCCACGTAAAAAATGTAAGGCACTTGAGGTATGCCTTCACCTGAGGTGAATAGACATTGAAGGCAATTGTTACCCAGAATGCAGGAGTAACTGCACTACACCTGGAACCTTTACCATTCCAGCTGATGATGAACTACCTCCTGTCTCAACATCACATATGCTGTGTGCCTGAGCTTGATGACATGTACTGCTTCAACATGACTGCTGGATCAGCTGCCTTGACAGGAGGACTAGGACATTTAGAGCATTGTTTGTTTGTTCCTTTGTTCCTGTATACTCCATTAAGTGCCTCTGCAAATTACCCTGTCCTACACTTCCATGCCAAGCAGGAGTGGTCTTTAGAGTGAGGGGGTGGAGGCTGTTGGGAGGAAAGGGTTAAAATCAGAAGACTGGTGAGGAAAAAGAGTTGGTTTTAGAATTATTTTCACTCTCGATGACCTTGCAGCTGGGGGATGCTAAGAATATTCACTGCTTGAAATTTCACATTGTTTTCTGTCTGTCTTGAGAAGTGGAATTTCTGTAGAAGATAACAGAATGCTATAAAAGACCTATAAAGCATTCTTCACTAGGCCTAGGCTGCCTGGTGGGGATGGGGGGGAAAGAGATAAGAAGCTCTGAAATTGTAAAACACAACCTTGTGAAGAATTGTGCCTGTGCCAGACCATTTTGATATATGAGCCAGGAATGGCCCGAGCACTTTTTGCCCCTGCTAAGATGGAATAAGCTTAGCAGTGTGTGTCCCTGTTTTGCCAGTGAAATAATGGAATAAATCTTTCCTTCACACTTCAGCTGTGGATCGTGGCCATCTTGGTGTTACCTGCATATATTTGGTTCACACAGAGGCCATCTTGGACAAAGCAATCACAAAATTATAGTTTTTGGTTCTTGAAGAAGTAAGGAGGGGTGCCAGCAGAGCTGCTGCCTTGGACTTCCAGAGGGCAGATTTTGGCCTGTTTAGGACACTGGTTGACAGAGTCCTTTGGAAGGCAGTGCTGAAGGGCAAAGGAGTCCAGGAAGACTGGACATTCTTCAAGAAGGAAATCTTAAAGGTGCAGGAACAGGCTGTCCCAACATGCATAAAGATGAGCTGTCAGGGAAGAAGACTGGCCTGGCTGAACAGAGATCTTTGGCTCAAACTCAAGGAAAAAAAGAGAGTGTATCACCTTTTGAAAAATGGGCAGGAAACTCAGGAGGACTACAAGGATGTCATGAAGTCATGCAGGCAGAAAATAAGAAGGGCCAAAACTCAAGTAAAATATAATTTGGCTACTACTTTAAAGGATGTGGTGGGTTGACCTTGGCTAGGTGCCAGGTGCCCACCAAGCAGCTCTATCACTCCCCTTCCCAGCAGGACAGGGGAGACAAAATAGGATGGAAAACAACTTGTAGGTTGAGATAAGGCAGTTTACTAAAGCAAAAAAAAGGCAAGTGAAACTTTGCACGTGCATAAGCAAAGGGAAAAGTTAATCTCAACTTCCCATCAGCAAGTGATGTTCCGACACTTCCAGGGAAGCAGGGCTTCAGCACATGTAGCGGTTGCTCTGGAAGGCAAACATTGTAGAACAACGAATACCCCCTCGTTCCTCCTCTCTCCCTTAGCTTTTATATCTGAGCTGACACCATATCTTATGGAATATCCCTTTGGTTAATTTGGGTCAGCTGGCCGGGTTGTGTCCCCTCCCAGGATCTTGCCCATTCCCAGCCCCTTGGTGGGGGGGCGGGGAATATTAGAGAGACAGCACTGCTCAGCAGTAGCCAAAATGCTGGTGTGTTCTCAACCCCCTTCCAGCTACAAATGCAAACCAGAGCACTGAGGGATGCTAAGGAAAAATGAACTCTATCTCAGTCAGACCCAATACAAACGACAATAAAAAATGTTTTTACACATACATCAGCAGCAAAAGGAGGACTCAGGACAATCTTCATCTTTTATTGGATGCTGTCATGGTTTAGCATAGTTTGGGTTTCTAGTTAAAAAGGGGCTCCATCAGCCACGGAAGTGACTCTCCTACAAAGGGTTGCTTACAGCTTCCTCTAGACATGACAGAACCAATCAACTAGCTAGTTCGAATATCGGCAATTTTTTAAGCCACTTAAAGAGCTTGACACACCTCTGTGATCCACATTTTAAGAACGAACAAACTCCGGGAAAGTCTCTCGGGCTTCCGGCTTTTGAACAGGTAACTGGGGGGGGGCCCGTGGCACAGCCCAGCAGGGCCGGGCCCTGCTCGGCTGGGCCTGGCCAGGAGACAGCCACCCTGGAGCCACGCAGCCCTGTTCCACCCGCGGCTCCGTGCGGGCCGGCCCCCCCAGCCCTGCTCCGTGCAGGCAGCCTGCGGCGTGGCCAGCCGGACCAGCTCTTACTTAATGCGGCCGAAATTCATCTGAAGCCGCTGCCCGGTGAAGAAGATCATGTTGCCAACAGAGATAAGCAAATTCCAGCTGCAAGGCCCAGGTGAGATTAACTCTTTTAGTGCTGTTTCTTCCAGAACAGATGAATCCTGCCGACATCAGTCCTCTCCCAAGTCAAAGGAAAAGTGAAGGCATGTAAAAAAACACCATAGAGACACTAAAGTCAGTAAGAAAGAAGAGCTGAAACCCTGAGAGAGAGGAGAATGAGGAGATGCTTCAATCCTAGAAGCTGAAATTCTATTGCAAAGCTATGGTGATAGACTATGGTACATCAGAATACTCGTAATTTCATGAAAGCATGGGGGGATAGAGTGTTCAAACTGTAATCATGAGCACAAGTACCTGTGCTGAAATAAGTTAATGTTGAAGTAGCTGTAATTTGATGAAAAACTTGAACAGAGATCTCAGAGAAGAAGACCTCTGTTCCTAGAGATAAAATGCTCTCAGAAATAGTGTTCTTACCTTTCTCAAGCACTTTGATAAGTGAAGAAAACCTTTTGCTTCTGAACAGCTTATCCTCAAAATGATACCCCATTAGCTAAGATTGAACCCTCGGAAGCAGTTGAGGGGGAAAGCTGTAAGTTGAGGGAAAAGACCTTTCACATGCAAGCAGTGAACCATCCCGGGCAGCTGTCTTGCTGTGACATTAAAGCCACGAGACACTGTTTCTTGTGAAAATGTCTCCATAGCATGAGCAAGAGAGACTCCTCTCCCTAAGTAAACTGAAAAGATTATTATAGAGGTGGTAAACTGACTGAAAATCTCAAGGATTGTTTTTTTTACGTTGCCAGTGGGAGAAGGGAGAAAAGTGGGGGGAGAAGAAGTGTTCTAAAGGTTTAATCTGACTTTTTTTTCCCTTTCTTTTAGGTCTGTTAATAAACTTCTTTATATTCTTTTAAGTTTTGTGCCTGCTTTGCCTTCTTCTAATTCTTATCTCACAGAAAGTAAATAAGTAAATAATGGATATTTTAAACCAAACCACTACACTAAATTGGTGTTTCTGCCCGGTTATCGAATTCAACCCACTACAGATGCCCAGGGAAACATAATGACAAAGGCTGAGAAAAAGGCTGAGGATCTTAAAGCCTTCTTTGCCTCAGTCTTTAACAGAAAGACCAGTTGTCCTCCGGGTACCCAGCACCATGAGCTGGTAGACAGGGATGGGAAGCACAATGAATCCAAGAGGAAAATGGTCAGCGACCTGCTATGCCACTTAAGACACCCATAAGTCCAGGGGACCAGATGGGATTTACCCAAAGGTAGAGGGAGCTGGCAGAAGAGCTCACTAAGAGACTTTGAATCATTTTCCAGCAGTCCTGGTAAACTGGAGAGAGCCCAGTTGACTGGAAGTGAGCAAATGGAATGCCCATCTATAAGAAGGGTCAGAAGGAGGATCTGGGGAACTACAGGCCTGTCAGCCTGACCTAGGTTCCAGGGAAGGTCAGGGAGCAGATTACCTTGAGTGCCATCACACGACATGTGCAAGACAAGGGGATCAAGCCCAGATAGCATGGGCTTAGGAAATGGTGGTCCTGCTTGACCAACCTGATTGCTTTCTATGACAAGGTGACCCACTGAGTGGATGAAAGAAAGGCTGTGGATGTTGTTTACCTAGATTTTAATAAAGCCTTTGACATTGTCTCCCACAGCATTCTCCTGGAGAAAATGGCTGGTCATCACTTGTATGGGTACACTGCTGGATAAAAAACTGTCTGGATGGCCAGGCCCAGAGAATGGTGGTGAATGAAGTTAAATCCAGTTGGTGGCCAGTCACAAGTGCTGTTCCCCAGGGTTCAGTATTGGAGCCAGTCCTGTTTAGTATCTTTACCAATGACCTGGATGAGGGGCTCTATTGCAACCCTCAGTAAGTTTGCAGATGACACCAAGTTGGGTGGGAGTGTCGATCTGCTGGAGGGTAGGAAGGCTCTGCAGAGGAATCTGGACAGGATGGATCAATGAGCCAAGGCCAACTGTTTGAGGTTCAATAAGGCAAAGTGCCAGGTCCTGCACTTGGATCACAACAACCCCATGCAATGCTACAGGAATGGGGAAGAATGGTTGGAAAGCTGCCTGGTAGAAAAGGATGTGGGGATGCTGGTCAACAGCGGGCTGAACATGAGCCAGCGTGTGCCCAGGTGGCCAAGAAGGCCAATGGTATCCTGGCTTGTATCAGAAATAGTGTGACCAGCAGGACCAGGGAAGTGATTGTCCCCTTATACTCAGCACTGGTGAGGCTGCACCTTGAATCCTGTATTCAGTCTTAGGCTCCTCACTACAAGGAAGACATTGAGGTGCTGGAGCGTGTCCAAAGAAGGGCAGCAAAACTGGGGAAGGGTTTGCAGCACAAGTCATATGAAGAGTGGCTGAAGGAGCTGGGGGTGTTTAGCCTGGAGAAGAGGAGGCTCAGGGGAGACCTTATTGCTGTCTACAACTATGTGAGAGGAGGTTGTAGCGAGGTGGGAGTCAGCCTTTTCTCCCAGGCAACCAGTGGCAGAACAAGAGGACATAACCTCAAGCTGTGCCAGGAGAGGTTCAGGTTGGACATGAGGAAGAATTTCTTCATGGAAAGGGTTGTTAAACATTGGAATGGGCTGCCCAGGGAGGTGGTGGAGACATCATCCCTGGAGGTGTTCAAAAAATGACTGGATGTAGCACTTAGTGATATAGTCTAGTTGACAAGGTGGTGATTGGTCAAAGGTCTCTTCCAACCTAAATGATTCTGTGATTTTTTTTCTGTGATTCTTATTGCTCTCTACAACTACCTGAAAGCAAGGTATAGCAAGTTGGGGGGTGGTCTGTTTTCCCAAGTAACAAGTGACAGGCCTCAAGTTGTGTCAGGGGAGGTTTAGATTAGATATTAAGAAAAATTTCTTCATTGAAATGATGATCAGGTATTGGAACAGGCTGCCCAGGGAAGTGGTGGAATCACCATCTGTGCTAGTTTGGACAAATTTGGAGGAAAGTATTTTTGTATAGAAGGTAGGTTACAACCACCCCTCCTCTACCAGGTTTGGGAAAAAAGGAAATTTTCTTTGAAGGAAAGTGAAAGAGATAAAAATTATTTATTTAACAAACACATAGGAAAAGGATAATAATGCTAAATAATGAAATCTCTTGCTATAGAGAAAAACCTGGGAAGATTTCAGAGTCTTTCTGTAGGTATGGTTTTTCTCCTCCTCGGAGCTGGGTTGGCGAGGGCCCATCCCCCGGGCCTCGGGGAAAAATTCTCTCGATGTGTTTTGATGTTGTTGAAACAGTCTAGAAGAGAAGAAGGGAAAAACCAAAGTCCCAGGAAACAAAGTTCAGCTCTCCGTTTCACGCTGGAGAAAAAAACCTGAAAAAAGCTTGCTGAAGAAGCAAGAAGGGTGCTTCTTCCGTGCTACCGCAGCCGGAGAACGCAGACAAGTGTAATCTCTGTGTTCTTGAGAAACTGCTTTGAAAAGTTCGTTTGGTTTTTTTTTTCTTATTTCTTCTTAAGCTTAATTTAAAGGCACAGAAAAGGCACAAAATTAATTTTTGGGCATAGAATTAATCTCTGGGCACAGACCGGTGATAGGGGATACAACATTAGAAAGTTACCTCAATACATTCTACTCTTTATTTTATATTGTTGGCTTAATGCCTAAACGAATATTTTAACTTTACACACATACATTAATACACACACATATATATACATATATACAGCTATGTACAAATAGTGACAGTGACAGCAAGCAGTGGTATACAGGTATTTTACATTACAGATGGTTTTTACTTAACAATTAGATCTTTCTGCAGTATACAACACGTTGTTTTATTTTTTTGCATTACTCACTATGTGCAACTAGGTTTTTGAGCAAAGACAACCTCACGGATGGGTTTGTCTGCACTTGAGGCAGAATTGACTTAAACAGTTTTTTTTAACAGTCTTTTGACATGCACTACTGGAACTTTATTTTTATTTACTGTATGCAGGGATTTAGATTGGGCTGGACCAGCTCTATTGGTGGAACTTCGGGTGTTGACTAAACAGGTGGCTTTTGCTAGATGCTGTTCTTAATTTTTGAAAGTTCTTCCACCTAGTGCCTTCAAGGTGGTTTTCAACAATCTATTGCAGTTTTACTTTGCCTGCAGCTGGTGCACAGTAAGGGATATGGTACACTCACTTAATGCTATGTTTTTTAGCTCAGGTGTTGATCAGGCTATTCTTGAAATTAGTCTTATTGTTAGATTTAATTTTTTTAGGGGTACTATGCTTTTAAAGGACTTGCTTTTTAAGACTTAAAATGGTGTTACGGGCTGTAGCATGAGGCACAGGGTAGGTTTCCAACCATCCCGTGATGGCTTTTACCATTGTGAGCACGTAACGCTTGCTTTGGTGTGTTTGAGGCAGTGTGATGTAATCAATCTGCCAGGCTTTTTTATACTTGTATTTGGACTACTGCCCACCATATAATAGGGGTTTTACTCTCTTGGCCTGCTTGATTGCAGCGCACGTCTCACAATCATGGATAACTTGAGTGATACTGTTCATGGTTAGATCTACTCTTCGGTCTCATGCCCACTTATAGGTGGCATTTTTGCCTTGATGACTTGAGGCATCATGGGCCTATTGAGCTAGGAACAACTCACTTTTGTGTTTCTAATTTAAGTTTATCTGTGACACTTTTATCTTTGCAGCCTGATTTACTTGTTTGTTGTTTTGGTGTTTTTCATTAGCTTTACTTTTGGGGACATGAGCATTTACGTGGCCGACTTTTATAAGTAGTTTTTTTACTCAGGCAGCAATGTTTTTTTACTCTTTAGCAGCTTAGATTGAGTTTTTTTTACGCTGACAATTAGCTTTTTCTCACTTTTCTAGCCATTCTCACAGAGCATTGGCTACTATTTATGAATTAGTCTGGAGGTAGAGCTTTGGCTACTTTTCTTTCAGCAATGTCTAGGGCTAGTTGAACGGCTTTGAGTTCGGCAAGTTGGCTTGATTTACTTTTTCTTTCAGTAGCTTCTGCAACTCGTCATGTGGGACTCCATACGGCTGCTTTTTACTTTTGCTTCATCTTTACAATGTGACAAGAACCATAGGTGAAAAGAGCATAGCGTGTGTCTTCTGCTGGCAGTTCGTTGTACGGTGGAGCTTTTTTAGCACGTGTCACTTGTTCTTGTTCTTCTTTGTCACTGAGACCAAAGTTTTCACCTTTGGGTCAATTTGTGATTATTTCTAAAATCCCAGGGCGATTCAGTTTTTTGATACTGGCGCGCTGTGTGATGAGAGAAATCTATTTGCTCCATGTGGCACTGGTGGCATGGTGGGTAGAGGGGACTTTTGCTTTGAACATTTACTTCAGCACCGGTAGTCGGGGTGCCAGGAGGAGTTGTGTTTTAGTGCTGATTACTTCTGAGGCGGCTTAGATTTTTTTATAGGCTGCTAAGATTTCTTTCTTTGTTGGGGTGTAGTTGGCTTCAGACTTTTTGTAGCTTTGACTTCAGAATCTTAGTGGTCGGCCTCGAGTCTTACCAGACACTTTCTGCTAAAGGCTTCAGGACAGACCATGGCTCCCGGCTGCAGAGTAGAGCATGTTCTTCACTTTTCGTCTTGTTTTGACTGGGCTAAGGGCTACGGCATGAGTGATTTCTTGCTTGATCTGGGCAAAGGCTTGTTGCTGTTTAGGGCTTTAATGGAAATTGGTCTTTTTGCAGGTAACTAAGTAGAGAGGACTCACAATTTGGCTGTATTCAGGAATATGCATTTTTTAAAAGCCTATGACACTTAGGAAAGCTTGTGTTTCTTTTTTGTTGGTTGGTGGAGACATTGCTGTGATCTTATTGACGACTTTAGTGGGAATCTGATGCTGTCTATCTTGCTATTTCACTCCCAGGAACTGGATCTCTTGAGCAAGTCCCTTGACTTTGCTCTTCTTGATGGCAAAATCAGCTTCCAGAAGAATCTGGATGATTTTTTCTTTCTTAAACACTTCTTTTGCTGTGTTTCTTCACACAATGATGTCATCAATGTACTGCAGATGTTCTGGCGCTTCACTCTTTTCTAGTGCAGTCTGTATTAGTCCATGGCAAATTGTAGGACTGTGCTTCCACCCCTGGGGCAGTTGGTTCCAGGTGTATTGCACGCCCCTCCAGGTGAAGGCAAACTGAGGCCTGCACTCTGGTGCCAAAGGAATGGAGAAAAATGCGTTAGCAATGTTAAGAGTGGCATACCACTTCGCTGCTTTGGATTCCAGCTCCTACTGGAGCTCCAACATGTCTGGCACAGCAGCGCTCAATTGTGGAGTCACTTTATTTAAGGCACGATAGTCTACAGTTAATCTCCATTCTCTTTCAGATTTGCGCACAGGCCAGATGGGGCTGTTGAAGGGTGAGTGGGTTTTGCTGATCACCCTTTGGCTCTCCAGCTCATGGATCATCTTATGGATGGGAATTACAGCATTTCGAGTTGTCTGATACTGTCGGCGATGCACTATTGAGGTAGCAATTGGTACTTGTTGTTCTTCTTCTTTCAGAAGGCTTACTGCAGATGGGCTCTTTGATAGTTCAGGCAAGGTATTTAATTGCTTAATGCTTTTTGTCTCTGCAGCAGCTATTCCAAAAGCCCACCTGAGTCCCTTTGGGTCTCTGAAATACCCGCTTTGGAGGAAGTCTATGCCCAAAATGCATGGGGCCTCTGGGCCAGTCACAATGGGATGTTTCTTTCACTCATTTTTACTTAGGCTCATCTCAGCTTCCACCAGGGTTAAATTTTGTGATCTACTTGTTACACTAGTAATAGAAACAGATTCTACCCCCACATGTTGCGATGGGATTATTGTACACTGTGCACCAGTGTCAACCAAAGCATCATATTTTTGTGGTTCTGATGTACCAGGCCAACAAATCTACAC
>JACSVZ010000002.1:93844219-93854760 GCA_014706295.1 Lycocorax pyrrhopterus obiensis | reverse complement strand
CCTAATTGGAACTCGCCTGACAACAATGCCAGATCTCCGGCTCCACCTAGGGTTAGGGTTAGGCCAAGGGTTAGGGTTCAGAAAACCGCAAAGCCCACAGCTCTAGGGACAGTGGCCATGCGAAAGGCATGCCAAGGGGAGTGCGGCACTGCACCAACCTTGTTCTCCACTTATTCCTAAGTGCCACTCGCCTCAGACAAATGCACCTTCTTAGGCTCCAATTGGGTTTAGGATTAGGGTTAGGGTTAGGGTTAAGCCTAGAGTTAGGGTTCTGAAAACCACAAAGCCCAGACCTTTCGGGACACTGACCATGCGAATCGCAAAACAAAGGGAGCGAGACACTGCCCCAACCTTGCCCCCTCCACTTATTCCTAACTGGCACTCGCCCCAGCCGTATGCAGTTTCTTAGGCTCACCTAGGGTTAGGATTAGGTTAGGGTAGGTTACGCCTAGGGTTAGGGTTCTGAAAACCACAAAGCCCAGACCTCCCGAGACACGGACCATGCAAATCGCATGCCAAGGGGAGCACGGCACTGCGCTAACCTTGCTCTCTCCTATTCTTCCTAATTGGAACTCGCCTGACAACAATGCCAGATTTCCGGCTCCACCTAGGGTTACGGTTACACCTAGGGTTAGGGTTCAGAAAACCGCAAAGCCCAGAGCTCTAGGGAGAGTGACCATGCGAAAGGCATGCCAAAAGGACTGCGACATTGTCCAAAACTTGCTCCCTCCTCTTTTTCCTCACTGGCCCTTGTCTGACACCAATGCCAGATTTCCGGCTCCACCTAGGGTTAGGGTTACGCCTAGGGTTAGGGTTCAGAAAACCACAAAGCCCACAGCTCCAGGGACACTGTCTACGCGAAAGGCATGCCAAGCCTAGCGCGGCACTGAGCGAACCTAACTCTGTCCGCTTGTTCCTGATTGGCCCTTGCCTGAGCCCAATGCTGGATTTCAGGCTCCTGCCTTGGTTTAGGATTAGAGTTAGGGTTACGCTAGGTTTAGGGTTCAGAAAACCACAAAGCCCAGACCTCCAGGGACACTGACCATGCGAATCGCATGCCATGGGAGAGCGGGCACTGCGCTAACCTTGCTCTCTCCTCTTCTTCCTAATTGGAACTCGCCTGACAACAATGCCAGATTTCCGGCTCCACCTAGGGTTAGGGTTACACCTAGGCTAGGGTTCAGAAAACCGCAAAGCCCCAGAGCTCTAGGGAGAGTGACCATCGCGAAAGGCATGCCAAAAGGACTGCGACATTGTCCAAAAACTTGCTCCCTCCTCTTTTACCTCACTGGCCCTTGTCTGACACCAATGCCAGATTTCCGGCTCCACTAGGGTTAGGGTTACGCCTAGGGTTAGGGTTCAGAAAACACAAAGCCCACAGGTCAGGGACACTGACCTTGCGAAAGGCATGCCAAAGGAGCGCGGCAATGCGCTAACCTTACTCTCTCCCTCTTCTTCTGATTGGTAACTCGCCTGACAACAATGCCAGATTTCCGGCTCCACCTAGGGTTAGGGTTACGCCTAGGGTTAGGGTTCAGAAAACCACAAAGCCCAGAGCTCCAGGGACACTGTCTACGCGAAAGGCATGCCAAGCCTAGCGCGGCACTGAGCGAACTTAACTCTGTCCGCTTGTTCCTGATTGGCCCTTGCCTGAGCCCAATGCTGGATTTCAGGCTCCGCTAGGGTTAGGATTAGAGTTAGGGTTACGCCTAGGTTGAGGGTTTCAGAAAACCACAAAGCCCAGACCGCCAGGGACACTGACCATGCGAATCGCATGCCAAGGGAGCACGGCACTGCGCTAACCTTGCTCTCTCCTCTTCTTCCTAATTGGAACTCGCCTGACAACAATGCCAGATTTCCGGCTCCACCTAGGGTTAGGGTTACGCCTAGGGTTAGGGTTCAGAAAACCACAAAGCCCACAGCTCTTGGACAGCGGCCATGCGAACGCCATACCAAGGGGAGCGTGGCACCGCACCAACCTTGTTCCCTCCACTTTTTCCTAATTGCCACTCACCTCAGCCAAATGCGGTTCTTAGGCTCCAATTAGGGTTAGGATTAGGGTTAAGGTAGGGTTACGCCTAGGGTGAGGGTTCAGAAAACCACAAAGCCACAGCTCCAGGGACACCTCTATGCGAAAGGCATGCCAAGGGGAGAGCAGCACTGAGCGAACCTAACTCTGTCCACTTGTTCCTGATTGCACTTGCCTGAGCCAGTGCTGGATTTCAGGCTCCGCCTAGGGCTAGGATTAGAGTTAGGGTTACGGTTACACCTAGGGTTAGGGTTCAGAAAGCCACAAAACCCACAGCTCCAGGGACGCTGACCATGCGAATCGCATGCCAAGGTGAGCGCGGCGCTGCACCAACCTTGTTCCCTCCACCTATTCCTAAGTGCCACTCGCCTCAGACAAATGCACCTTCTTAGGCTCCAATTGGATTTAGGATTAGGGTTAGGGTTAGGGTTACGCCTAGGGTTAGGGTTCTGAAAACCACAAAGCCCAGACCTCCCGAGACACGGACCATGCAAATCGCATGCCAAGGGAGCACGGCACTGCGCTAACCTTGCTCTCTCCCTTCTTCCTAATTGGAACTCGCCTGACAACAATGCCAGATTTCCGGCTCCACCTAGGTTAGGGTTACACCTAGGCTTAGGGTTCAGAAAACCGCAAAGCCCAGAGCTCTAGGGAGAGTGACCATGCGAAAGGCATGCCAAAAGGACTGCGACATTGTCCAAAACTTGCTCCCTCCTCTTTTTCCTCACTGGTCCTTGTCTGACACCATGCCAGATTTCCGGCTCCACTAGGGTTAGGGTTACGCTTCGTTAGGGGTTCAGAAAACCACAAAGCCCAGAGCTCCAGGGACACTTCTACGCGAAAGGCATGCCAAGCCTAGCGCGGCACTGAGCGAAACCTAACTCTGTCCGCTTGTTCCTGATTGGCCCTTGCCTGAGCCCAAATGCTGGATTTCAGGCTCCGCCTTGGTTTAGGATTAGAGTTAGGGTTACGCCTAGGTTTAGGGTTCAGAAAACACAAAGCCCCAGACCTCCAGGGACATGGACCATGCGAATCGCATGCCATGGGAGCGCGCACTGCGCTAACCTTGCTCTCTCCTCTTCTTCCTAATTGGAACTCGCCTGACAACAATGCCAGATTCCGGCTCCACTAGGGTTAGAGTTATGCCGAGGGTTAGGGTTCAGAAAAACCACAAAGCCACAGCTCTAGGACAGTGGCCATGCGAAAGGCATGCCAAGGGGGAGCGCGGCACTGCACCAACCTTGTTCCCTCCACTTATTCCTAAGTGCCACTCGCCTCAGACAAATGCACCTTCTTAGGCTCCCAATTGGGTTTAGGATTAGGGTTAGGGTTAGGGGTAGCCTAGAGTTAGGGTTCTTAAACACACAAAGCCCAGACCTTTCGGGACACTGACCATGCCGAATCGCAACCAAAGGAGCGAGACACTGCCCCAACCTTGCCCCCTCCACTTATCCTAACTGGCACTCGCCCCAGCCCGTATGCAGTTTCTTAGGCTCCACCTAGGGTTAGGATTAGGGTTAGGGGTAGGGTTCGCCTAGGTTAGGGTTCTGAAAACCACCAAAGCCCAGACCTCCCGAGACACGGACCATGCAAATCGCATGCCAAGGGGAGCACGGCACTGCGCTAACCTTGCTCTCTTCCTCTTCTTCCTAATTGGAACTCGCCTGACAACAATGCCAGATTTCCGGCTCCACCTAGGGTAGGGTTACACCTAGGCTTAGGGTTCAGAAAACCGCAAAGCCCAGAGCTCTAGGGAGAGTGACCATGCGAAAGGCATGCCAAAAGGACTGCGACACTTGTCCAAAACTTGCTCCCTCCTCTTTTACCTCACTGGCCCTTGTCTGACACCAATGCCAGATTTCCGGCTCCACCTAGGTTAGGGTTACGCCTAGGGTTAGGGTTCAGAAACCACAAAGCCCACAGGTCCAGGGGACACTGACCCTTGCGGAAAGGCATGCCAAAGGGAGCGCGGCAATGCGCTAACCTTACTCTCTCCTCTTCTTCCTGATTGGAACTCGCCTGACAACAATGCCAGATTTCCGGCTCCACCTAGGGTTAGGGTTACGCCTAGGGTTAGGGTTCAGAAAACCACAAAGCCCACAGCTCCAGGGACACTGTCTACGCGAAAGGCATGCCAAGCCTAGCGCGGCACTGAGCGAACTTAACTCTGTCCGCTTGTTCCTGATTGGCCCTTGCCTGAGCCCAATGCTGGATTTCAGGCTCCGCCTAGGGTTAGGATTAGAGTTAGGGTTACGCCTAGGTTGAGGGTTCAGAAAACCACAAAGCCCAGACCGCCAGGGACACTGACCCATGCGAATCGCATGCCAAGGGGAGCACGGCACTGCGCTAACCTTGCTCTCTCCTCTTCTTCCTAATTGGAACTCGCCTGACAACAATGCCAGATTTCCGGCTCCACCTAGGGTTAGGGTTACGCCTAGGGTTAGGGTTCAGAAAACCACAAAGCCCACAGCTCTTGGACAGCGGCCATGCGAACGCCATACCAAGGGGAGCGTGGCACCGCACCAACCTGTTCCCTCCACTTTTTCCTAATTGCCACTCACCTCAGCCAAATGCGGTTTCTTAGGCTCCAATTAGGGTTAGGATTAGGGTTAAGGTTAGGGTTACGCCTAGGGTGAGGGTTCAGAAAACCACAAAGCGCACAGCTCCAGGGACACTCTCTATGCGAAAGGCATGCCAAGGGGAGAGCAGCACTGAGCGAACCTAACTCTGTCCACTTGTTCCTGATTGGCACTTGCCCTGAGCCCAGTGCTGGATTTTCAGGCTCCGCCTAGGGCTAGGATTAGAGTTAGGGTTACGGGTTTACACCTAGGGTTAGGGGTTCAGAAAGCCACAAAACCCACAGCTCCAGGGACGCTGACCATTGCGAATCGCATGCCAAGGTGAGCGCGGCGCTGCCACCAACCTTGTTCCCTCCACCTATTCCTAAGTGCCACTCGCCTCAGACAAATGCACCTTCTTAGGCTCCAATTGGATTTAGGATTAGGGTTAGGGTTAGGGTTACGCCTAGGGTTAGGGTTCTGAAAACCACAAAGCCCAGACCTCCCGAGACACGGACCATGCAAATCGCATGCCAAGGGGAGCACGGCACTGCGCTAACCTTGCTCTCTCCCCTTCTTCCTAATTGGAACTCGCCTGACAACAATGCCAGATTTCCGGCTCCACCTAGGGTTAGGGTTACACCTAGGCTTAGGGTTCAGAAAACCGCAAAGCCCAGAGCTCTAGGGGAAGTATGACCATGCGAAAGGCATGCCAAAAGGACTGCGACATTGTCCAAACTTGCTCCCTCCTCTTTTTCCTCACTGGTCCTTGTCTGACACCAATGGCCAGATTTCCGGCTCCACCTAGGGTTAGGGTACGCCTAGGGTTAGGGTTCAGAAAACCACAAAGCCAGAGCTCCAGGGACACTGTCTACGCGAAAGGCATGCCAAGCCTAGCGCGGCACTGAGCGAACCTAACTCTGTCCGCTTGTTCCTGATTGGCCTTGCCTGAGCCCAATGCTGGATTTCAGGCTCTGCCTTGGTTTAGGATTAGAGTTAGGGTTACGCCTAGGTTTAGGGTTCAGAAAACCACAAAGCCCAGACCTCCAGGACACGGACCATGCGAATCGCATGCCATGGGGAGGCGCGGCACTGCGCTAACCTTGCTCTCTCCTCTTCTTCCTAATTGGAACTCGCCTGACAACAAATGCCGAGTCTCCGGCTCCACCTAGGGTTAGGGTTATGCCGAAGGGTAGGGTTCAGAAAACACAAAGCCCACAGCTCTAGGGACAGTGGCCATGCGAAAGGCATGCCAAGGGGAGCGCGGCACCGCACCAACCTTGTTCCCTCCACTTATTCCTAAGTGCCACTCGCCTCAGAACAAATGCACCTTCTTAGGCTCCAATTGGTTTAGGGATTAGGGTTAGGGTTAGGGTTAAGCCTAGGGTTAGGGTTCTGAAAACCACAAAGCCCAGACCTTCCCGGACACTGACCATGCGAATCGCATGCCAAAAGGAGCCAGGACACTGCCCCAACCTTGCCCCCTCCACTTATTCCTAACTGGCACTCGCCCCAGCCGTATTGCAGTTTCTTAGGCTCCACCTAGGGTTAGGATTAGGGTTAGGGGTAGGGTTACGCCTAGGGTTAGGGTTCTGAAAACCACAAAGCCCAGACCTCCCGAGACACGGACCATGCAAATCGCATGCCAAGGGGAGCACGGCACTGCGCTAACCTTGCTCTCTCCTCTTCTTCCTAATTGGAACTCGCCTGACAACAATGCCAGATTTCCGGCTCCACCTAGGGTTAGGGTTACACCTAGGCTTAGGGTTCAGAAAAACCGCAAAAGCCCAGAGCTCTAGGGAGAGTGACCATGCGAAAGGCATGCCAAAAGGACTGCGACATTGTCCAAAACTTGCTCCCTCCTCTTTTACCTCACTGGCCCTTGTCTGACACCCAATTGCCAGATTTCCGGCTCCACCTAGGGTTAGGGTTACGCCTAGGGTTAGGGTTCAGAAAACCACAAGCCCACAGGTCCAGGGACACTGACCTTGCGAAAGGCATGCCCAAAGGGAGCGCGGCAATGCGCTAACCTTACTCTCTCCTCTTCTTCCTGATTGGAACTCGCCTGACAACAATGCCCAGATTTCCGGCTCCACCTAGGGTTAGGGTTAACGCCTAGGGTTAGGGTTCAGAAAACCACAAAGCCCACAGCTTCTAGGGACAGTGGCCATGGCGAAAGGCATGCCAAGGGGAGCGCGGCACTGCACCAACCTTGTTCCCTCCACTTATTCCTAAGTGCCACTCGCCTCAGACAAATGCACCTTCTTAGGCTCCAATTGGGTTTAGGATTAGGGTTAGGGTTAGGGTTACGCCTAGAGTTAGGGTTCTTAAAACCACAAAGCCCAGACCTTTCGGGACACTGACCATGCGAATCGCAAACCAAAGGGAGCGAGACACTGCCCCAACCTTGCCCCCTCCACTTATTCCTAACTGGCACTCGCCCCAGCCGTATGCAGTTTCTTAGGCTCCACCTAGGGTTAGGATTAGGGTTAGGGGTAGGGTTACGCCTAGGGTTAGGGTTCTGAAAACCACAAAGCCCAGACCTCCCGAGACACGGACCATGGCAAATCGCATGCCAAGGGAGCACGGCACTGCGCTAACGCTTGCTCTCTCCTCTTCTTCCTAATTGGAACTCGCCTGACAACAATGCCAGATTTCCGGCTCCACCTAGGGTTAGGGTTACACCTAGGCTTAGGGTTCAGAAAACCGCAAAGCCCCAGCTCTAGGGAGAGTGACCATGCGAAAGGCATGCCAAAAGTAGCTGCGACATTGTCCAAAACTTGCTCCCTCCTCTTTTACCTCACTGGCCCTTGTCTGACACCAATGCCAGATTTCCGGCTCCACTAGGGTTAGGGTTACGCCTAGGGTTAGGGTTCAGAAAACCACAAAGCCCACAGGTTCCAGGACACTGACCTTGCGAAAGGCATGCCAAAGGGAGCGCGGCAATGCGCTAACCTTACTCTCTCCTCTTCTTCCTGATTGGAACTCGCCTGACAACAATGCCAGATTTCCGGCTCCACCTAGGGTTAGGGTTACGCCTAGGGTTAGGGTTCAGAAAACCACAAAGCCCACAGCTCCAGGGACACTGTCTACGCGAAAGGCATGCCAAGCCTAGCGCGGCACTGAGCGATACTTAACTCTGTCCGCTTGTTCCTGATTGCGCCCTTGCCTGAGCCCAATGCTGGATTTCAGGCTCCGCCTAGGTTAGGATTAGAGTTAGGGGTTACGCCTAGGTTGAGGGTTCAGAAAACCACAAAGCCCAGACCGCCAGGGACACTGACCATGCGATCGCATGCCAAGGGGAGCACGGCGACTGCGCTAACCTTGCTCTCTCCCTCTTCTCCTAATTGGAACTCGCCTGACAACAATTGCCAGATTTCCGGCTCCACCTAGGGTTAGGGTTACGCCTAGGTTAGGGTTCAGAAAACCACAAGCCCACAGCTCTTGGGACAGCGGCCATGCGAACGCCATACCAAGGGAGCGCGGCACCGCACCAACTTGTTCCTCCACTTTTTCCTAATAGGCCACCTCACCTCAGCCAATGCGGTTTCTTAGGCTCCAATTAGGGTTAGGATTAGGTTAAGGTTAGGTTACGCCTAGGGTGAGGGTTCAGAAAACCACAAAGCCCACAGCTCCAGGGACACTCTCTATGCGAAAGGCATGCCAAGGGGAGAGCAGCACTGAGCGAACCTAACTCTGTCCACTTGTTCCTGATTGGCACTTGCCTGAGCCCAGTGCTGGATTTCAGGCTCCGCCTAGGGCTAGGATTAGAGTTAGGGTTACGGTTACACCTAGGGTTAGGGTTCAGAAAGCCACAAAACCCACAGCTCCAGGGACGCTGACCATGCGAATCGCATGCCAAGGTGAGCGCGGCGCTGCACCAACCTTGTTCCCCTCCACCTATTCCTAAGTGCCACTCGCCTCAGACAAATGCACCTTCTTAGGCTCCAATTGGATTTAGGATTAGGGTTAGGGTTAGGGTTACGCCTAGGGTTAGGGTTCTGAAAACCACAAAGCCCAGACCTCCCGAGACACGGACCATGCAAATCGCATGCCAAGGGGAGCACGGCACTGCGCTAACCTTGCTCTCTCCCCTTCTTCCTAATTGGAACTCGCCTGACAACAATGCCAGATTTCCGGCTCCACCTAGGGTTAGGGTTACACCTAGGCTTAGGGTTCAGAAAACCGCAAAGCCCAGAGCTCTAGGGAGAGTGACCATGCGAAAGGCATGCCAAAAGGACTGCGACATGTCCAAAAACTTGCTCCCTCCCTTTTCCTCACTGGTCCTTGTCTGACACCAAATGGCAGATTTCCGGCTCCACATAGGGTTAGGGTTACGCCTAGGGTTAGGGTTCAGAAAAACCCACAAAGCCCCAGAGCTCCAGGGACACTTGTCTACGCGAAAGGCATGCCAAGCCTAGCGCGGCACTGAGCGAACCTAACTCTGTCCGCTTGTTCCTGATTGGCCCTTGCCTGAGCCCAATGCTGGATTTCAGGCTCTGCCTTGGTTTAGGATTAGAGTTAGGGTTACGCCTAGGTTTAGGGTTCAGAAAACCACAAAGCCCAGACCTCCAGGGACACGGACCATGCGAATCGCATGCCATGGGGAGCGCGGCACTGCGCTAACCTTGCTCTCTCCTCTTCTTCCTAATTGGAACTCGCCTGACAACAATGCCGATCTCCGGCTCCACCTAGGGTTAGGGTTATGCCGAAGGTTAGGGTTCAGAAAACCACAAAGCCCACAGCTCTAGGGACAGTGGCCATGCGAAAGGCATGCCAAGCGGAGCGCGGCACCGCACCAACCTTGTTCCCTCCACTTATTCCTAAGTGCCACTCGCCTCAGACAAATGCACCTTCTTAGGCTCCAATTGGGTTTAGGATTAGGGTTAGGGTTAGGGTTAAGCCTAGGTTTAGGGTTCTGAAAACCACAAAGCCCAGACCTCCCGGGACACTGACCATGCGAATCGCATGCAAAAGGGAGCCAGACACTGCCCCAACCTTGCCCCCTCCACTTATTCCTAACTGGCACTCGCCCCAGCCGTATGCAGTTTCTTAGGCTCCACCTAGGGTTAGGATTAGGGTTAGGGGTAGGGTTACGCCTAGGGTTAGGGTTCTGAAAACCACAAAGCCCAGACCTCCCGAGACACGGACCATGCAAATCGCATGCCAAGGGGAGCACGGCACTGCGCTAACCTTGCTCTCTCCTCTTCTTCCTAATTGGAACTCGCCTGACACAATGCCAGATTTCCGGCTCCACCTAGGGTTAGGGTTACACCTAGGCTTAGGGTTCAGAAAACCGCAAAGCCCAGAGCTCTAGGGAGAGTGACCATGCGAAAGGCATGCCAAAGTAGTGCGACATTGTCCAAAACTTGCTCCCTCCTCTTTTACCTCACTGGCCCTTGTCTGACACCAATGCCAGATTTCCGGCTCCACCTAGGGTTAGGGTTACGCCTAGGGTTAGGGTTCAGAAAACCACAAAGCCCACAGGTCCAGGGACACTGACCTTGCGAAAGGCATGCCAAAGGGAGCGCGGCAATGCGCTAACCTTACTCTCTCCTCTTCTTCCTGATTGGAACTCGCCTGACAACAATGCCAGATTTCCGGCTCCACCTAGGTTAGGGTTACGCCTAGGGTTAGGGTTCAGAAAACCACAAAGCCCAACAGCTCTAGGGACAGTGGCCATGCGAAAGCATGCCAGGGGAGCGCGGCACTGCACCAACCTTGTTCCCTCCACTTTTCCTAAGTGCCACTCGCCTCAGCAAATGCAACTTTCTTAGGCTCCAATTGGGTTTAGGATTAGGGTTAGGTTAGGGTTACGCCTAGAGGTTTCAGAAAACCACAAAGCCCACAGCTCCAGGGACACTCTCTATGCGAAGGCATGCACCAAGGGAGAGCACACTGGCGAAGCCTAACCTGTCCACTTTCCTATGCACTCCTGACCAGTGCTGGATTTC
>JACSVZ010000002.1:93826707-93839219 GCA_014706295.1 Lycocorax pyrrhopterus obiensis | reverse complement strand
ACCTAGGGTTAGGGTTACGCCTAGGGTTAGGCTTCAGAAAACCACAAAGCCCACAGCTCTAGGGACAGTGGCCTTGCGAAAGGCATGCCAAGGGGAGCGCGGCATAGCACCAACCTTGTTCCTTCCACTTATTCCTAAGTGCCACTCGCCGCACAAAAGCAGTTTCTTAGGCTCCAATTGGCTTTAGGATTAGGGTTAGGGTGACGCCTAGGGTTAGGGTTACGCCTAGGGTTAGGGTTCAGAAAACCACAAAGCCCAGAGCACAGGGACACTATGCGAAAGGCATGCCAAGCCGAGCGCAGCACTGAGCGAACCTAACTCTGTCCACTTGTTCCTGATTGGCCCTTGCCTGAGCCCAGTGCTGGATTTCCGGCTCCGCCTAGGGCTAGGATTAGAGTTAGGGTTACGGTTATGCCTGCCTAGGGTTAGGGTTCAGAAAACCACAAAGCCCACAGCTCCAGGGACACTGACCATGCGAAAGGCATGCCAAAAGGAGTGAGACACTGCCCCAACTTGCCCCCTCCACTTATTCCTAATTGGCATGCGCCCCAGCCGTATGCAGTTTCTTAGGCTCCACCTAGGGTTAGGATTAGGGTTAGGGGTAGGGTTACGCCTAGGGTTAAGGGTTCAGAAAACCACAAAGCCTAGACCTCCCGGGACACTGACCATGCGAATCGCATGCCAAGGGAGCGCGGCACAGCGCTAACCTTGCTCTCTCCTCTTCTTCCTAATTGGAACTCGCCTGACAACGATGCCAGATTTCCGGCTCCACCTAGGGTTAAGGTTACGCCGAGGGTTAGGCTTCAGAAAACCACAAAGCCCACAGCTCTAGGGACAGTGGCCATGCGAAAGGCATGCCAAGGGGAGCGTGGCACTGCACCAACCTTGTTCCCTCCACTTATTCCTAATTTCCACTCCCTCAGATGTATGCAGTCTCTTAGGATCCAGTTAGGGTTAGGATTAGGGTTAGGGTTAGGGTTACGCCTAGGGTTTAGGGTTCAGAAAAACCCACAAAGCCCAGACCTTCAGGGACACTGACCATGCAAATCGCATGCCAAGGGGAGCGCGGCACTGCGCTAACCTAGGTCTCTCCTCTTTTTCCTAATTGGAACTCGCCTGACAACAATGCCAGATTTCCGCTCCACCTAGGGTTAGGGTCACGCCTAGGGTTAGGGTTCAGAAAACCACAAAGCCCAAGCTCCAGGGACACTGTCTACGCGAAAGGCATGCCAAGCTGAGCGCGGCACTGAGCGAACCTAACTCTGTCCACTTGTTCCTGATTGGCCCTTGCCTGAGCCCAATGCTGTATTTCCAGCTCTGCTAGGGTTAGGTTTAGGGTTAGGGTTAGGGTTACGGCTAGGGTTAGGGCTCAGAAAACCACAAAGCCCAGACCTCCCAAGACACTGACCATGCGAATCGCATGCCAAAGTGAGCGCGGCACGGCGCTAACCTTGCTCTCTCCTCTTCTTCCTAATTGGAACTTGCCTGACAACACTGCCAGATTTCCGGCTCCACCTAGGGTTAGGGTTACGCCTAGGGTTAGGGTTCAAAAAACCACAAAGCCCAGACCTCCACGGACACTGACCATGCGAATCGCATGCCAAAAGGAGTGCGACACTGTGCCAACCTTGCTCCCTCCTCTTTTTCCTCGCTGGCCCTTGTCTGACACCAATGCCAGATTTCCGGCTCCACCTAGGGTTAGGGTTACGCCTAGGGTTAGGGTTCAGAAAACCACAAAGCCCAGAGCACCAGGGACACTCTCTATGCGAAAGGCATGCCAAGCCGAGCGCAGCACTGAGCGAACCTAACTCTGTCCACTTGTTCCTGATTGGCCCTTGCCTGAGCCCAGTGCTGGATTTCCGGCTCCGCCTAGGGCTAGGATTAGAGTTAGGGTTAGGGTTACGCCTAGGGTTAGGCTTCAGAAAACCACAAAGCCCACAGCTCCAGAGACACTGACCATGCGAAAGGCATGCCAAAAGGAGTGAGACACTGCCCCAGCCTTGCCCCCTCCACTTATTCCTAATTGGCACTCGCCCCAGCCGTATGCAGTTTCTTAGGCTCCACCTAGGGTTAGGATTAGGGTTAGGGGTAGGGTTACGCCTAGGGTTAGGGTTCAGAAAACCACAAAGCCCACAGCTCCAGAGACACTGACCATGCGAATCGCATGCCAAAAGGAGTGAGACACTGCCCCAGCCTTGCCCCCTCCACTTATTCCTAATTGGCACTCGCCCCAGCCGTATGCAGTTTCTTAGGCTCCACCTAGGGTTAGGATTAGGGTTAGGGGGGTTACGCCTAGGGTTAGGGTTCAGAAAACCACAAAGCCCAGACCTCCCGGGACACTGACCATGCGAATCGCATGCCAAGGGAGCGCGGCACAGCCAACCTTGCTCTCTCCTCTTCTTCCTAATTGGAACTCGCCTGACAACGATGCCAGATTTCCGGCTCCACCTAGGGTTAAGGTTACGCCGAGGGTTAGGCTTCAGAAAACCACAAAGCCCACAGCTCTAGGGACAGTGGCCATGCGAAAGGCATGCCAAGGGGCGTGGCACTGCACCAACCTTGTTCCCTCCACTTATTCTAATTTCACTCCCTCAGATGTAATGCAGTCTCTTAGGATTCCAAATTAGGGTTAGGATTAGGGTTAGGGTTAGGGTTACGCTAGGTTTAAGGTTCAGAATACCACAAGCCCAGACCTTCAGGGACACTGACCATGCAAATCGCATGCCAAGGGGAGCGCGGCACTGCGCTAACCTAGGTCTCTTCCTCTTTTTCCTAATTGGAACTCGCCTGACAACAATGCCAGATTTCCGGCTTCACCTAGGGTTAGGGTTACGCCTAGGGTCAGGGTTCAGAAAACCACAAAGCCCAGAGCACCAGGGACACTCTCTATGCGAAAGGCATGCCAAGCCGAGCGCAGCACTGAGCGAACCTAACTCTGTCCACTTGTGTCCTGATTGGCCCTTGGCCTGAGCCCAGTGCTGGAATTTCCGGCTCCGCCTAGGGCTAGTATCCAGAGTTAGGGTTACGGTTACGCCTAAGGTTTAGGGTTCAGAAAACCACAAAGCCCAGACCTCCAGAGACACTGACCATGCGAATCGCATGCCAAAAGGAGTGCGACATTGTCCAAACTTGCTTCCCTCTCTTTTTCCTCACTGGCCCTTGTCTGACACCAAATGCCAGATTTCCGGCTCCACCTAGGTTAGGGTTACGCCTAGGGTTAGGCTTCAGAAAACCCACAAAGCCCACAGCTCTTGGGACACTGACCATGCGAAAGGCATGCAAGGGTAGTGCGGCACTGCACCAACTTGTTCCCTCCACTTATTCCTAAGTGGCCTCGCCTCAGCCTTACGCAGTTTTTCTTTGGCTCCAATTGGGTTTAGGATTAGGGTTAGGGTTAGGGTTACGCCGAGGGTTAGGGTTCAGAAAACCACAAAGTCCAGACCTCCCAGGACACTGACCATTGCGAATCGCATGCCAAAGGAGTGCGACATTGTCCAAAACTTGCTCCCTCTTTTTCCTCACTGGCCCTGTCTGACAACAATGCCAGATTTCCAGCTCCACCTAGGGTTAGGGTTACGCCTAGGGTTAGGCTTCAGAAAACCACAAAGCCCACAGCTCTAGGGACAGTGGCCTTGCGAAAGGCATGCCAAGGGGAGCGCGGCATAGCACCAATCTTGTTCCTTCCACTTATTCCTAAGTGCCACTCGCCTCAGAAAAATGCAACTTCTAGGCTCCAATTGGCTTTAGGATTAGGGTTAGGGTGACGCCCTAGGGTTAGGGTTACGCCTAGGGTTAGGGTTCAGAAAACCACAAAGCCCAGAGCACCAGGGACACTATGCGAAAGGCATGCCAAGCCGACCGCAGCACTGAGCGAACCTAACTCTGTCCACTTGTTCTGATTGGCCCTTGCCTGAGCCCAGTGCTGGATTTCCGGCTCCGCCTAGGGCTAGGATTAGAGTTAGGGTACGTTATGCCTAGGGTTAGGGTTCAGAAAAACCACAAAGCCCACAGCTCGCAGGGACACTGACCATTCGAAAGGCATGCCAAAAGGAGTGAGACACTGCCCCAACTTTGCCCCCTCCACTTATTCCTAATTGGCACGCGCCCCAGCCGTATGCAGTTTCTTAGGCTCCACCTAGGGTTAAGGATTAGGGGTTTAAGGGGGTAGGTGTTACGCCTAGGGTTAGGGTTCAGAAAACCACAAAGCCTAGACCTCCCGGGACACTGACCATGCGAATCGCATGCCAAAAGGAGTGAGACACTGCCCCAACCGTTGCCCCCATCCACTTATTCCTAACTGGCAGATCGCCCAGCCGTATGCATTTTTCTTAGGCTCCACCTAGGGTTAGGATTAAGGGTTAGGGTTAGGGTTACGCTAGGGTTAGGGTTCAGAAAACCACAAAGCCAAGACTCCCGGGACACTGACCCATGCGAATCGCATGCCAAGGGGAGCGCGGCAGACAGCGCTAACCTTGCTCTCTCCTCTTCTTCCTAATTGGCAACTCGCCTGACAACGATCCAGATTTCCGGCTCCACCTAGGGTTAAGGTTACGCCGAGGGTTAGGCTTCAGAAAACCACAAAGCCCACACAAGCTCTAGGGACAGTGGCCATGCGAAAGGCATGCCAAGGGGAGCGTGGCACTGCACCAACCTTGTTCCCTCCACTTAATTCCTAATTTCCACTCCCCTCAGATGTATGCAGTCTCTTAGGATCCAATTAGGGTTAGGATTAGGGTTAGGGTTAGGGTTAGGGTTAGGGTTACGCCTAGGTTTAGGGTTCAGAAAACCACAAAGCCCACAGCTTCAGGGACACTGACCATGCAAATCGCATGCCAAGGGGAGCGCGGCACTGCGCTAAACTTGCTCTCGTCCTCTTCTTCCTAATTGGAACTTGCCTGACAACACTGCAGATTTCCGGCTCCACCTAGGGTTAGGGTTACGCCTAGGGTTAGGGTTCAAAAAACCACAAAGCCCAGACCTCCACGGACACTGACCATGCGATCGCATGCCAAAAGGAGTGCGACACTGTGCCAACCTTGCTCCCTCCTCTTTTTCCTCGCTGGCCCTTGTCTGACACCAATGCCAGATTTCCGGCTCCACCTAGGGTTAGGGTTACGCCTAGGGTTAGGCTTCAGAAAACCACAAAGCCCAGAGCACCAGGGACACTCTGTATGCGAAAGGCATGCCAAAGGGAGCGAGGCACAGCGCTAACCTTGCTCTCTCCTCTTCTTCTTCCTAATTGGAACTCGCCTGACAACGATGCCAGATTTCCGGCTCCACCTAGGGTTAAGGTTACCGCGAGGGTTAGGCTTCAGAAAACCACAAAGCCCACAGCTCTAGGGACAGAGGCGCATGTGAAAGGCATGCAAGGGGAGCGTGGCACTGCACCACAACCTTGTTCCCTCCACTTATTCCTAATTTCCACTCCCCTCAGATGTTATGCAGTCTCTTAGGATCCAATTAGGGTTAGGAATTAGGGTTAGGGTTAGGGTTACGCCTAGGTTTAGGGTTCAGAAAACCACAAAGCCCAGACCTTCAGGGACACTGACCATGCAAATAGCATGCCAAGGGGAGCGCGGGCACTGCGCTAACCTAGGTCTCTCCTCTTTTTCCTAATTGGAACTCGCCTGACAACAATGCCAGATTTCCGGCTCCACCTAGGGTTAGGGTTACGCCTAGGTTAGGGTTCAGAAAACCACAAAGCCCACATGTCCAGGGACACTGTCTACGCGAAAGGCACGCCAAGTTGAGCGCGGCACTGAGCGAACCTAACTCTGTCCACTTGTTCCTGATTGCCCTTGCCTGAGCCCAATGCTGGATTTCCAGCTCCGCCTAGGGTTAGGTTAGGGTTAGGGTTAGGTTTACGGCTAGGGTTAGGCTTCAGAAAACCACAAAGCCCAGACCTCCCAAGACACTGACCATGCAAATCGCATGCCAAAGGGAGCACGGCACTGCGCTAACCTTGCTCTCTCCTCTTTTTCCTAATTGGGAACTCGCCTGACAACACTGCCAGATTTCCGGCTCCACCTAGGGTTAGGGTTACGCCTAGGGTTAGGGTTCAGAAAACCACAAAGCCCAGACCTTCAGGGACACTCTCTATGCGAAAGGCATGCCACGGGGAGCGCGGCACAGCGCTAACCTTGCTCTCTCCTCTTCTTCCTAATTGGAACGCGCCTGACAACGATGCCAGATTTCCGGCTCCACCTAGGGTTAGGGTTACGCCTAGGGTTAGGCTTCAGAAAACCACAAAGCCCACAGCTCTAGGGACAGTGGCCATGCGAAGGCATGCCAAGGGGAGCGTGGCACTGCACCAACCTTGTTTCCTCCACTTATTCCTAATTTCCACTCCCCTCAGATGTATGCAGTCTCTTAGGATCCAAATTAGGGTTAGGATTAGGGTTAGGGTTAGGGTTACGCCTAGGTTTAGGGTTCATGAAAACCAACAAAGCCCAGACCTTCAGGGACACTGACCATGCAAATCGCATGCCAAAGGGGAAGCGCGGCCTGCGCTAACCTTGCTCTCTCCTCTTCTTCGTAATTGGAACTCGCCTGACAACACTGCCAGATTTCCGGCTCCACCTAGGGTTAGGGTTACGCCTAGGGTTAGGGTTCAGAAAACACAAAGCCCAGAGCACCAGGGACACTCTCTATGCGAAAGGCATGCCAAGCCGAGCGCAGCACTGAGCGAACCTAACTCTGTCCACTTGTTCCTGATTGGCCCTTGCCTGAGCCCAGTGCTGGATTTCCGGCTCCGCCTAGGGCTAGGATTAGAGTTAGGGTTACGGTTCCCCTAGTGTTAGGGTTCAGAAAACCACAAAGCCCACAGCTCCAGAGACACTGACCATGCGAAAGGCATGCCAAAAGGAGTGAGACACTGCCCCAGCCTTGCCCCCTCCACTTATTCCTAATTGGCACTCGCCCCAGCCGTATGCAGTTTTCTTAGGCTCCACCTAGGGTTAGGATTAGGGTTAGGGGTAGGGTTACGCCTAGGGTTAGGGTTTCAGAAAACCACAAAGCCCAGACCTCCCGGGACACTGACCATGCGAATCGCATGCCAAGGGGAGCGCGGCACAGCGCTAAACCTTGCTCTCTCCTCTTCTTCCTAATTGGAACTCGCCTGACAACGATGCCAGATTTCCGGCTCCCACCTAGGGTTTAAGGTTACGCCGAGGGTTAGGCTTCAGAAAACCACAAAGCCACAGCTCTAGGGACAGTGGCCAATGCGAAAGGCATGCCAAGGGGAGCGTGGCACTGCACCAACCTTGTTCCCTCCACTTATTCCTAATTTCCCACTCCCCCTCAGATGTATGCAGTCTCTTAGGATCCAATTAGGGTTAGGATTAGGGTTAGGGTTAGGGTTATGCCTAGGTTTAGGGTTCAGAAAACCACAAAGCCCAGACCTTCAGGGACACTGACCATGCAAATCGCATGCCAAGGGGAGCGCGGCACTGCGCTAACCTAGGTCTCTCCTCTTTTTCCTAATTGGAACTCGCCTGACAACAATGCCAGATTTCCGGCTCCACCTAGGGTTAGGGTTACGCCTAGGGGTTAGGGTTCAGAAAACCACAAAGCCCACAGCTCCAGGGACACTGTTCTACGCGAAAGGCATGCAAGCTGAGCGCGGCACTGAGCGAACCTAACTCTGTCCACTTGTTCCTGATTGGCCCTTGCCTAAGCCCCAATGCTGGATTTCCAGCTCTGCCTAGGGTTAGGTTTAGGGTTAGGGTTAGGTTACGGCTAGGGTTAGGGCTCAGAAAACCACAAAGCCCAGACCTCCCGGACACTGACCATGCGAATCGCATGCCAAAGTGAGCGCGGCACGGCGCTAACCTTGCTCTCTCCTCTTCTTCCTAATTGGAACTTGCCTGACAACACTGCCAGATTTCCGGCTCCACCTAGGGTTAGGGTTACGCCTAGGGTTTAGGGTTCAAAAAACCACAAAGCCCAGACCTCCACGGACACTGACCATGCGAATCGCATGCCAAAAGGAGTGCGACACTGTGCCACTTGCTCCCTCCTCTTTTCCTCGCTGGCCCTTGTCTGACACCAATGCCAGATTTCCGGCTCCACCTAGGGTTAGGGTTACGCCTAGGGTTAGGGTTCAGAAAACACAAAGCCCAGAGCACCAGGGACACTCTCTATGCGAAAGGCATGCCAAGCCGAGCGCAGCAACTGAGCGAACCTAACTCTGTCCACTTGTTCTGATTGGCCCTTGCCTGAGCCCAGTGCTGGATTTTCCGGCTCCGCCTAGGGCTAGGATTAGAGTTAGGGTTACGGTACGCCTAGTGTTAGGGTTCAGAAAACCACAAAGCCCACAGCTCCAGAGACACTGACCATGCGAAAGGCATGCCAAAAGGAGTGAGACACTGCCCAGCCTTGCCCCTCCACTTATTCCTAATTGGCACTCGCCCCAGCCGTATGCAGTTTCTTAGGCTCCACCTAGGGTTAGGATTAGGGTTAGGGGTAGGGTTACGCCTAGGGTTAGGGTTCAGAAAACCACAAAGCCTAGACCTCCAGGGACACTGACCATGCGAATCGCATGCCAAGGGGAGCACGGCACTGCGCTAACCTTGCTCTCTCCTCTTCTTCCTAATTGGAACTCGCCTGAAACGATGCCAGATCTCCGGCTCCACCTAGGGTTAGGGGTTACGCCTAGGGTTAGGCTTCAGAAAACCACAAAGCCCACAGCTCTAGGGACA
This sequence comes from Lycocorax pyrrhopterus obiensis, assembly GCA_014706295.1. Lineage (NCBI taxonomy): Eukaryota > Metazoa > Chordata > Aves > Passeriformes > Paradisaeidae > Lycocorax > Lycocorax pyrrhopterus. Next base: position 93,830,520 of record JACSVZ010000002.1, on the reverse strand, counting down.
GCGGCCATGCGAAAGGGATGCCAAGGGGAGCGCGGCACTGCACCAACCTTGTTCCCTCCACTTAATCCTAAGTGGCACTCGCCTCAGACAAATGCACTTTCTTAGGCTCCAATTGGGTTTAGGATTAGGGTTAGGGTTAGGGTTACGCCTAGGGTTAGGGTTCAGAAAACCACAAAGCCTGGACCTCCACGGACACTGTCTACGCAAAAGGCATGCCAAGCCGAGCGCGGCACTGAGCGAACCTAACTTCTGTCCACTTGTTCCTGATTGGCCCTTGCCTGAGCCCAGTGCTGGATTTCCGGCTCCGCCTAGGGCTAGGATTAGAGTTAGGGTTACGGTTACGCCTAAGGTTAGGGTTCAGAAAACCACAAAGCCCAGACCTCCAGAGACACTGACCATGCGAATCGCATGCCAAAAGGAGTGCGACATTGTCCAAAACTTGCTCCCTCCTCTTTTTCCTCACTGGCCCTTGTCTGACAACAATGCCAGATTTCCGGCTCCACCTAGGGTTAGGGTTACGCCTAGGGTTAGGCTTCAGAAAACCACAAAGCCCACAGCTCTAGGGACAGTGGCCTTGCGAAAGGCATGCCAAGGGAGCGCGGCATAGCACCAACCTTGTTCCTTCCACTTATTCCTAAGTGCCACTCGCCTCAGACAAATGCACCTTCTTAGGCTCCAATTGGCTTTAGGATTAGGGTTAGGGTGACGCCTAGGGTTAGGGTTACGCCTAGGGTTTAGGGTCAGAAAACCACAAAGCCCAGAGCACCAGGGACACTCTCTATGCGAAAGGCATGCCAAGCGAGCGCAGCACTGACGAAACCTAACTCTGTCCACTTGTTCCTGATTGGCCCTTGCCTGAGCCCAATGCTGGATTTCCAGCTCTGCCTAGGGTTAGGTTTAGGGTTAGGGTTAGGGTTACGGCTAGGGTTAGGGCTCAGAAAACCACAAAGCCCAGACCTCCCGGGACACTGACCATGCGAATCGCATGCCAAAGTGAGCGCGGCACGGCGCTAACCTTGCTCTCTCCTCTTCTTCCTAATTGGAACTTGCCTGACAACACTGCCAGATTTCCGGCTCCACCTAGGGTTAGGGTTACGCCTAGGGTTAGGGGTTCAAAAAACCACAAAGCCCAGACCTCCACGGACACTGACCATGCGAATCGCATGCCAAAAGGAGTGCGACACTGTGCCAACCTTGCTCCCTCCTCTTTTTCCTCGCTGGCCCTTGTCTGACACCAATGCCAGATTTCCGGCTCCACCTAGGGTTAGGGTTACGCCTAGGGTTAGGCTTCAGAAAACCACAAAGCCCACAGCTCTTGGGACACTGACCATGCGAAAGGCATGCCAAGGGTAGTGCGGCACTGCACCAACCTTGTTCCCTCCACTTATTCCTAAGTGGCACTCGCCTCAGCCGTACGCAGTTTCTTCGGCTCCAATTGGGTTTAGGATTAGGGTTAGGTTTTAGGGTTACGCCGAGGGTTAGGGTTCAGAAAACCACAAAGTCCAGACCTCCCAGGACACTGACCATGCGAATCGCATGCCAAAAGGAGTGCGACATTGTCCAAAACTTGCTCCCTCTTTTTCCTCACTGGCCCTTGTCTGACAACAATGCCAGATTTCCAGCTCCACCTAGGGTTAGGGTTACGCCTAGGGTTAGGCTTCAGAAAACCACAAAGCCCACAGCTCTAGGGACAGTGGCCTTGCGAAAGGCATGCCAAGGGGAGCGCGGCATAGCACCAACCTTGTTCCTTCCACTTATTCCTAAGTGCCACTCGCCGCACACAAAAGCAGTTTCTTAGGCTCCAATTGGCTTTAGGATTAGGGTTAGGGTGACGCCTAGGGTTAGGGTTACGCCTAGGGTTAGGGTTCAGAAAACCACAAAGCCCAGAGCACCAGGGACACTGACCATGCGAAAGGCATGCCAAGCCGAGCGCAGCACTGAGCGAACCTAACTCTGTCCCAACTTGTTCCTGATTGGCCCTTGCCTGAGCCCAGTGCTGGATTTCCGGCTCCGCCTAGGGCTAGGATTAGAGTTAGGGTTACGGTTATGCCTAGGGTTAGGGTTCAGAAAAACCACAAAGCCCAACAGCTCCAGAGGACACTGACCATGCGAAAGGCATGCCAAAAGGAGTGAGACACTGCCCAACTTTGCCCCCTCCACTTATTCCTAATTGGCACGCGCCCCAGCCGTATGCAGTTTCTTAGGCTCCACCTAGGGTTAGGATTAGGGTTAGGGGTAGGGTTACGCCTAGGGTTAGGGTTCAGAAAACCACAAAGCCTAGACCTCCCGGGACACTGACCATGCGAATCGCATGCCAAGGGGAGCGCGGCACAGCGCTAACCTTGCTCTCTCCTCTTCTTCCTAATTGGAACTCGCCTGACAACGATGCCAGATTTCCGGCTCCACCTAGGGTTAAGGTTACGCCGAGGGTTAGGCTTCAGAAAACCACAAAGCCCAGCTCTAGGGACAGTGGCCATGCGAAAGGCATGCCAAGGGGAGCGTGGCACTGCACCAACCTTGTTCCCTCCACTTATTCCTAATTTCCACTCCCTCAGATGTATGCAGTCTCTTAGGATCCAGTTAGGGTTAGGATTAGGGTTAGGGTTAGGGTTACGCCTAGGGTTAGGGTTCAGAAAACCACAAAGCCCAGACCTTCAGGGACACTGACCATGCAAATCGCATGCCAAGGGGAGCGCGGCACTGCGCTAACCTAGGTCTCTCCTCTTTTCCTAATTGGAACTCGCCTGACAACAATGCCAGATTTCCGGCTCCACCTAGGGTTAGGGTCACGCCTAGGGTTAGGGTTCAGAAAACCACAAAGCCCCAGCTCCAGGGACACTGTCTACGCAAAGGCATGCCAAGCTGAGCGCGGCACTGAGCGAACCTAACTCTGTCCACTTGTTCCTGATTGGCCCTTGCCTGAGCCCAATGCTGTATTTCCAGCTCTGCCTAGGGTTAGGTTTAGGGTTAGGGTTAGGGTTACGGCTAGGGTTAGGCTCAGAAAACCACAAAGCCCAGACCTCCCGGACACTGACCATGCGAATCGCATGCCAAGTGAGCGCGGCACGGCGCTAACTTGCTCTCTCCTCTTCTTCCTAATTGGAACTTGCCTGACAACACTGCCAGATTTCCGGCTCCACTAGGGTTAGGGTTACGCCTAGGGTTAGGGTTCAAAAACCACAAAGCCCAGACCTCCACGGACACTGACCATGCGAATCGCATGCCAAAAGGAGTGCGACACTGTGCCAACCTTGCTCCTCCTCTTTTCCTCGCTGGCCCTTGTCTGACACCAATGCCAGATTTCCGGCTCCACCTAGGGTTAGGGTTACGCCTAGGGTTAGGGTTCAGAAAACCACAAAGCCCAGAGCACCAGGGACACTCTCTATGCGAAAGGCATGCCAAGCCGAGCGCAGCACTGAGCGAACCTAACTCTGTCCACTTGTTCCTGATTGGCCCTTGCCTGAGCCCAGTGCTGGATTTCCGGCTCCGCCTAGGGCTAGGATTAGAGTTAGGGTTACGGTTACCCTAGTGTTAGGGTTCAGAAAACCACAAAGCCCACAGCTCCAGAGACACTGACCATGCGAAAGGCATGCCAAAAGGAGTGAGACACTGCCCCAGCCTTGCCCTCCACTTATTCCTAATTGGCACTCGCCCCAGCCGTATGCAGTTTCTTAGGCTCCACCTAGGGTTAGGATTAGGGTTAGGGGTAGGGTTACGCCTAGGGTTAGGGTTCAGAAAACCACAAAGCCTAGAGCTCCAGGGACACTGACCATGCGAAAGGCATGCCAAAAGGAGTGAGACACTGCCCCAACC